>PISX010011484.1:0-64823 GCA_004024625.1 Mellivora capensis
TGTAGCAACATGGAAGGGACTGGAAGAGATTATGCTGAGTGAAATAAGTCAAGCAGAGAGAGTCAATTATCATATGGTTTCACTTATTTGTGGAGCATAACAAATAACACGGAGGATATGGGGAGATGGAGAGGAGAAGGGAGTTGAGGGAAATTGGGGGGGAGATGAACCATGAGAGACTATGGACTCTGAAAAACAATCTGAGGGTTTTGAAGGGGCAGGGGGTGGGAGGTTGGGGGAGCCAGGTGGTGGGTATTGTGGAGGGCACGCATTGCATGGAGCACTGGGTGTGGTGTAAAACTATGAACTCTGTTACACTGAAAAGAAATTAAAAAAAAAAAAAAAAGAACCTAGATGTCCATTGACAGATGAATGGATAAAGAAGAGGTGATATATATGCAATGGAATACTATGCAGCCATCAAAAATCCCAAAATTTGCCATTTGCAATGATGTGGATGGAACTAGAGGGTATTATGTTATGCAAAGTAAGTCAATCAGAGAAAGACAATTATCATATGAACTCTCTGATATGAGAAATTTGAGAGGTAGGGCAATGTGTGGTGGGATGCAGGGAGGGGAAAAAATGAAACACGATGGGGTTGGGAGGAAGACAAACTATAAGAGACTCTTAATCTCGGGAAACCAACTGAGGCTTGCTGGGGGAGGGAAGGGAGAGTGGCTAGGTTACGGACATTGGGGAGGGTATGTGCTATTGTGAATGCTGCAAATTGCATAAGACTGATGATTCATAGACCTCTACCCCTGAAGCAAATAATACATTATATTTTAATTAAAAAAATGAAAAAAAAAGGGACCAGTAAGCATGAATGAATATAATGAGATTGCCTACTCATTAAGACTCATTAAGACAAATCCCAAACGTGACTGCTTCCAAGAACTCTGATTGGGCACTCTAATTTGAAATAATTTATAACTCATAGCACTTTCTGTACTTGTCCTACACTTTATACTCTGTATTATAGTAATAATTTGCATACTTCAATCTCTCATACCTTAGTACCTTTCTCATGCTATTACCTTGTGTTAACCTTTCTTGAATAGGTAAGACAACATCCATACTTCAGAAAGTTTTGGCTCAGGCGTTATTTCCTTTTGAAAGCCTTGTTAGTCTGTTTAGTGTTCCAAAGAACTCCCTCTTCGTTTGACTCCCTCTATCCTACCACATATTACACTTTTAAATTACTTTTTGCAAGATCTTTTTCCTTTCTATGCCTATTAACTTTTGAGGAGTACGTTACATGTTTCATATCATTCAACCTTGACCACAACCCTATGAAACTCTTTCTTCCAAGATAGAACATTCTGCCGAGGAGTAACCTGAGGTCCCTGGTCATTAAATAACCTGTCTAGGTCAAAAAGCAAACAAGTCTGCATTTGACTCAAAGCCATTGGATTGTATGGTTGTACACTTAACCTCTATGCTATGCTATTGCCCACAAGTTAATATTGATATTGACTTCTAGAATTTTGAGTCTAAAAAACTGCACAATACTTCTACTATCAGATAGGAAATCCTTGGACTTGTCTTTGGAAGGAATAGAGATGCTACTGCTTATCTAAGTCTAATCCATCATAACAACTCACCTTTAAGAAAGAGGATTAGTATTTCTAATCTTACTCTAAATTTATGAGCACATAAAAAGCTGCTTTGAACTAGTATAATTAGCCTCAATTATATTAAAGAGTAACCAGAAACAAAATAAGAGGAAACAGCATTTCCTAAATTTTCTGTTCTAATTCATAAAAGGAAAAGACTATGATATAATAAAGTGTGATGACTCAGTGTCTTCTTAATTATGTCAATTAAAATAGTCTAATGTCTTGGTCTTATGTTTCAATAATATTGTTAAGTTTATACTGAAGTTCACTCAAAAGACATCCCTTAATCCTTACTTTTTTATGTCACTCATTATTGTAAGTTAAATAAACTTAGTCATTTATTTTTTTTCTTTTTCTTTTTAATTTTATTTTAATTCTGGAATATTTATAAACTTAGTCATTTGAAAGTATTCCATAATTATCCTTGCTGCTTTATAGCTATAATCTTAAAAAAGTGATTATTGAGAACAATCATTGTTTGTCCAAAAGAATGAAAAATTGTGTTTTTTTTCAGTTTACCTGAAAAAAAAATAAGGCACATTTTTAAATAAATAATAAATAAATAAACTTTGCAAAATCAATCATAGCTTAAGCTATTCCTCCTTGAAGTCTATAACCAGATTTAGGTACTATAATCCAAGAACCTATTATAGATACTTGTCATTATTTTTTTTTTAAAGAATACTATAAACTGGAGGGAATAAGTCACTTCTAAAGGAAAGGTTCTTACTGTTCTCATTTTTCAGGATACATTTATTTTTATTTTATTTTATTGCAAATTTTATTTTATTTTATTTTTTTAAAGTCCCAAAGAGTTTTATTTCTAAATGTGATTTCAGGACATGACTTAATGGAAAACTTCTGAATAATGGCAAGCATTTTGCCTACCTTGCCTCAATTAAGTAAAGAATAAAAGTTAAGTGGCTTGTCAAGATTAATTAATTTGGGACCCGTCTTACCACTAAAATAGATAAGCCACCAAATTTTAGTGTGTGGCCATTTTTATTTAAATCTATAATTTATAGATTTGTAGTATGGCTACAAAATAATTTTTAATGTACTAAACACCAATAGGAATTCACCATTTATTGTTGTGCCATGATAGCAACACTCCAAAAGGGAACTTTAAATCTGTTCTCACAGCACTTAACATGTGCAAGTAACTAATCTCAAGGCAAGAATGTTGTATGAATGTATGTTTCTAAAAGAGCAGCTGGTGTGCAATCTTAAAATGCAACTCAGAATCAAAGGAATAAGATTAAAGTGAGCCCCATTGGGGCTGCTAGCTTCTGCTGATTACCAGCTATCATGGGACCAAACTCCAGGACTGTACACTGCTTCCTGCCTTTAAAAAGATTCACTAGTTTGAGAGAACATATGTTTTGTTTAGTTTTATTTTTATTGTGCTACAAAAAGCTTATTCTAACTGGTTTCTCCATTTACTAGTAATATTTTGTGTCCTTGAGAAAATAAAATTTTTAAATACAGTAAAAGGATTTTAAACTCTGACTACTTTGGTGTACCCTTTCCTGGGGCAGCTTATTTGGGTGATCTGCATGCTATGATCCCTAAAATTTAATTCAGAGTTGCATAATATCTTAAATTCCTTATAATCTTTGTTAGGAGTCTAAAATCATGCACTATGAGGATGTAAAATAAGTGTGTCCTTTAAATAATTTATTTTATTCCAAGATAGAACATCGATGCATTTACTTTAATAAAAAACTATTTAGAATATCATATTTTACATGGGTGGTATAGAATGTGAATAATTTAAAATGTTAAACAAAACTACTACATTCCAGTTTGATATTTTCTGTAGAAGTACACTTGTCCTTTTTGATGTTTCTAATAGCTTAATCCATATTACCTTCATAGATTAGTACATAGCAGTATGTAAAACAAAATTTAACCTATAGTCGTGCATTATATATTAGTAATATGAAGAGTAGTTAAGTACTTATCAATTATATCTTAGAAGTCATTATTTCAAAGTAACATACCTCATACCTCACATAATTTTTCTCAGAATTTTTAAATACCTAGTCATTATCTACATATTAGTGTAGTAGAAACAATATTGTTGCCTTTGATAAAAGCATTTTTATTAATTTTATACTTCTGATACTGTAGCATTACAACCGTATGCTTAAGATCAAACAGAAAGACCTAATACCATAATATTTGATGGGAGAATCGATGATCACATTAGCCCCATAATATGGCTCGAGTTACTTTCTCCTCCTTCTCTTTTGCATTCTCTTTTATTTGGTTAACATCTATGCCTTATAAATATGCTCTCTTACAGCTACTGAATTACTATCTTTCACAGTTAGTAAATTCTACTTGACTCATAACACACAGAGAGCAGATCTCAAGGTTGTATCCTTTTAGATCAATATTTTTGTTTATATTTCTTATATTATTCACACACTTTTATAAAAGCTCCTACAAAAGTACCTGGGATTTCAAGTACTTGTTTTACACCAAAGAATCATGACAGACCTTGCTTCATCTCCTGATGAAGGAAAACACTCTAGAACTAGACAACCACAAGCAATAAGATTAGATTACAAAAAGTTATGTCTCATTATATATATGTGTGTATGTGTATACACACATATATATGTCTATATACACAAATACAAAGATATACATAATAATTTTATTGAATATGTGACTAATGGAATCGTGTGTTATTTCTATTGGAAACATTAAATCCATATAGAAAGTTTCAACTTTGTTTATTAAAAATTCTTAATGTCTAAAAGCATATTGTCATTGGTATTCATATTTCTAAACACTGAAGTATGAAAATAGATCAAAATGCTTCAGCAGAATCCATCTTTTATGTATCAACTTTAAGAATAATTCTTTTGATAATAACAAAGATAGGTTCTCTAGCTTTATCATTTGAAGCATATCTTGATCCTTGATCTCAAACTCTCTTAATAATATGCTACAATAGAACTCTTAGATAACAAGTTTACAACCATTATAAAATTCAGTGAGTTATGCAACACAAACCAACACTATAAAGTTAGTATACCTTTTCTTCTATCCCTTAGTCTATCTCTAAAATTTATAAAAAGCTAAAAAAAGTTCTAATTCTAAACTTAATATTTATTGCTATAATTTGAAGGAGATAACATACATGAATATTAATTAGTGTTATATATTTATAAGGTGCTTTACAATTTTACTGAATTCAGGACAGTTGTCTTTATTCATTAATCTTGAAGAAGTTTTGATTTTTCCTTCATAAAACCAATCATGTAAGAATGCCACTACATCTCACACTTATATAGACCATCATAATTAAACTATCCCCAGTTCTATAATTGCCAGTTTGCAAATAAATTTCATCTGTCAAACCAGAACAATAAATTTTATGTATACCAGAGAATAAAATGTTCTTCCACATCATTACAGCCAGTTTAAATCTTAGGGCCCCATAAAGGATTTTGTTTAGTTGTTCAGATCATTTTAACAGATTCTCTCTCAACTTTCCCTTGCCATGAACATTGAACACCCATTCATGTTAATGTTAACCACTTTCTAAAATGACTTAAAATAGGTCTCTAGGTCATGTTCAAAAGGATAGGTAAGTAATTTTTTTTTTTACTTTCTAGATTAAATAGCACTGATAAATAAAACTGCTTTTAAAAAGTTCTGTTTGAAACTATTGCTTCAGTTCAAATCAGATGTATTTTACCAAATTTCTCTTCCAGTAAGCCTAGTTAAGTATGCTTAGAAAGTCAGACTAAAAGTCAAATATATGAACATGTATGTAAATATATATAATGCTCTAATAATTTACACATACAGTTTAACAAATGGAATCAGCTGACTTCTATAGTATGATAAAGCAACAATCCTAGCAACAATTCAAAATCATCAAGGTAGACAGCTTCTTTGCAACTAACTTCATCATGGAGGTCAAGTTTTATAATTCAATTTCCACTGTGGATATAAATATCAGTACTGTATATAATAATGTTAGGAGTATTTAATAACTTCTTGTAGTAAGAACTGAAAATAAGGTCCAGGGTAATTAATTTCAAGCCCATAAATATTTTAAAGCTTTTTACTAGTTATAGGAAAGTTAATCATTAAACCCTTGGTAGATCATCAAAAATCTATCTGAATGAAGATGGCGGAGGAGTAGCAGACTGAGATAACATCAGGTTGCAGGAGTTCAGCTAGATAGTTATCAAACTATTCCAAACACTACAAACCCAACAGGAGATTGAAGAGAAGAAGAGCAGCAATTCTAGAAACAGAAAATCAACCACTTTCTGAAAGGTAGGACGTGCAGAGAAGTGAATCCAAAGCAATGGGAAGATAGACCATGGGGGGAGGGTCTGGCTCCCAGCAAGCAGTGGAGTGGTGGAACAGTGGAGCACAAAATCAGTTGGCTACACTGAGGGACATTGCTCCAGAGGCTAAGTGGGGGTGGACCCCCTATGAGGACAGTGTGGTCTCAGGTCCTGCGGGGTCACAGAAGGATCAGGGGTGTCTGAGTGTAGCAGAGATGACAGGTATCAGAGCAGGGAAGCCAACTACAGAGATGGAGCTGAGGAGTGAGCTCTCGGCTTGGGGTTACCTTAAATTGTGACAGTGACCATTCAGGCCACTGCTCTTTGAGCAGAGACCCCACAAGTGGCAGATCCAATAAGACCCACCTTCCTCTGCTAGAAGAGGAGGGCAGCAGGAATCTACTGGTTTTAGAGACTCCAAATGGGATTGTGTAACAGAGATAGAAATGCTCGGTCACAGGCTGGGTGAGCCCAGAATGCAGTCTGAGACCAGGGAGATGAGAGTGATTGACTGCTTTTCTCTGAGCTCTCGGCTTCTCTGGGCCAGAGACTGGGAGGCCACCATTTTCATTCCCATCCTCCAGAGCTCTACAAAAAGCATTCAGGGAACAAAACGTCCCAAGAGCAAACCCAAGCAGATTACTTAGCCTGGTCCCTGGCAAGGGCAGCACAACTGTGCCTTGGGCAAAGACATCTGAGCATCACTACAACAATCCTTCCCTCAGATCAGCAAGAACATCCAGCCAAGACTAAGCTCACTGATCAAGGAGAAGAGCAGAATTCCAGAGGAGGAGAAAGCAAAGAATGGAATTCATGGCTTTCTCCCCATGATTCTTTAGTCTTACAAAGTTAATTAAACTTTTTAATTTTATTTTTTTCTTATTCTAATTTTTTTAACTTCATTATTATAGTTGTATTTTATCCTTCATTGTATCTAACTTTCTTTTTGTATACATATAGGAATTTTTCTTCTAAAAAATTTTGGGATACAATTTCTTCTAATAGATCAAAATATACCCTAAATCTAGCACAGGGCTTTGTTCTCATCTCCAGTCTGAGCAAATTCTCTCCACTTTCTTTTTCTTTCTTTTTCCAACCAACTTATTTTATCAATTTGATTTTTTGAGTTTTTATTAAAGTTTTCATCTTTACAGTCATATTCTATCCCTTCATCATGTTTATCCTTATTTTTGTATATATATATATATAAGTTTTCTTTCTTTAAAATTTTTGGAGGTAATTTCTTCTAAGAGACCAAAATACACCCCAAATCAAGTGGGTGGCTCTGTTCTAGTCACCAGTCTAATATACATTTTTTTTTTTAATTAAAAATTTTTTCTTAATTTCTTTTTAACCCCTTTCTTCTCTCCTCAATATAGGGTCTCTTCTGATTTGGTTAGCACACATTTCTGGGGTCTTTGCCACTCTTTTAGTACTTTATACTCTCATTCATATATTCTTATCTGGATAAAATGACAAGGTGGAAGAACTCACTACAAAAAAAGAACAAGAGGCATTACTGAAGACTAGGGACCTCATCAATACTGACATTGGTAATATGTCATAACTAGAGTTCAGAAATATGATTATCAAGGTGCTAGCTGGTCTTGAAAAGGGCATGGAACATATTAGAAAAAACCTGTCTAGAGCAATAAAAGCCCTTTCTGAGGAAATAAAAACTAAAACCTAACCAAGCTGAAATAAAAAAAGCTATTAATAAGTGCAATAAAAAATGGAGGCTCTTACTGGTAGGATAAATGAGGCAGAAGAGAGAATTAGTGAAAGAGAAGACCAAATGGTCTATGGCCATACCACTCTGAACATGCCTGATCTTGTCTGATCTCAGAAGCTAAACAGGGTCAGGCCTGGTTAGTACTTGGGTGGGGAGAAGACCAAATGACAGAGAATAAAGAAGCTGAGCAAAAGAGAGACAAACAACTACTGGAGCACGAGGGGAGAACTCGAGAGATAAGTCATACCATATGATGAAACAATATTAGAATAATTGGGATTCCAGAAGAAGAAGAAAGAGAGAGGGGAGCAGAAGGTATATTGGAGAAAATTATGGTAGAGAATTTCTGTAATATGGCAAGGAAACAAGCATCAATCCAGGAGGCACATAGAACCCCCCTCAAAATCCATAAGAATAGGTCCACACCCCATCATCTAATAGTAAAACTTACAAGTCTTAGTGACAAAGAGAAAATTCTGAAAGCAGCTCAGGACAAGAAGTCTGTAATATACAATGGTAGAAATATTGATTGGCAGCAGACTTATCCACAGAGACATAGCAGGCCAGAAAGAACTGATATATCCAGAGCACTAAATGAGAAAAACATGCAGCCAAGAATGCTATATCCAGGTAGGCTATCATTGAAAATAGAAGGAGAGATAAAAGGCTTCCAGGACAAACAAAAACCAAAAGAATTTGCAAACACCAAACCAGCCCTACAGGAAATATTGAAATCAGTCCTCTAAGTAAAGAGAGCCTAAAAGTAGTAGACAAGAAAGGAACAGAAACAATATACAGTAATAGCACCTTACAGGCAATACAATGGCACTAAATTCATATCTCTCAATAGTTACCCTGAATGTAAATGGGCTAAATGTCCCAATCAAGAGACACAGGGTATCAGAATGGATAAAAAAAACCAAAACCCATCAATATGCTGTCTACAAGAAACTCATTTTAGACCAAAGACACCTCCAGATTTAAAGTGATGGGGTGGAAAAAAATTCACCATGCTACTGGACATCAAAAGAAAGCTGGGGTGGCAGTACTTATATCAGATTTTAAGCCAAAGACTATAGTAAAAGATGAGGAAGGATGCTATATCATACTCAAATGGTCTGCCCAACAAAAAGATCTAACAATTTTACATATCTATGCCCCTAACATGGGAGCAGCCAACTATATAAACCAATTAATAACAAAATCAAAGAAACACAATGAAAATAATACAATAATAGTAGAGGACGTTAACACCACCCTCACTCAAGTGGACAGATCATCCAAACAAAAGATCAACAAGGAAATAAAGACCTTAAATGACACACTAGACCATATGGACATCACAGATCTATTCAGAACATTCCATCCCAAAGCAAGAGAGTACACATTCTCCTCTTGTGCACATGGAACATTCTCCAGAATAGATGACATCTTGGGTCACAAATCAGGTCTCAACTGGTACTAAAAGATTGGGATCATTCCCTGCATATTTTCAGACCACAATGCTCTGAAGCTAGAACTCAATCATAAGAGGAAAGTTGGAAAGAACTCAAATACCTGGAAGCTAAAGAGCATCCTAAAGAATGAATGGGTCAACCAGGAAATTAAAGAAGAATTGAAAAAATTAATGGAAACAAGTGAAAATGAAAACACAACTGTTCAAAATCTGTGGGACATAGCAAAGGCAGTCATGAGAGGAAAGTATACAGCAAAACAAGCCTTTCTCAAGAAACAAGAGAAGTCTCAACTACACAACCTAATCCTACACCTAAAGGAGCTGGAGAAAGAAGAGCAAAGAAAGCCTAAGCCCAGCAGGAGAAGAGAAATCATAAAAATCATAGCAGAAATTAATGAAATAGAAACAAACAAACAAAGAAAAAAAACCACCACCAACAACAAAAAACCCCAATAGGACAAATCAACGAAACTAGGAGCTGGTTCTTTGAAAGAATTAATAAGATTGATAAACCCCTGGCCAGACTTATCAGAAAGAAAAGAGAAAGGACCCAAATTAATAAAATCATGAATGAAAGAGGAGAGATAACAACCAACACCAAAAAATACAAACAATTATAAGAACATATTATGAGCAACTATACACTAGCAAATTTGACAATCTGGAAGAAATGGATGTATTCCTAAAAAACGTATATACTACCAAAACTGAACCAGGAAGAAATAGAAAACCTGAACAGACCTATAACCAATAAGGAAATTGAAGCAGTCATCAAAAATCTCCCAAGAAATAAGAGCCCAAGGCCAGACAGCTTTCCAGGGGAATTCTAACAAACATTTAAAGATGACTTAATGCCTATTCTCCTGAAACTGTTCCAAAAAATAGAAATGGAAGGAAAACTTCCAAACTCATTTTATGAGGCCAGCATTACCTTGATCCCAAAACCAGACAAAGACCCCATCAAAAAAATTTTCTTATCTTTGATGAACATAGACCCAAAAATTCTCACCAAAATACTAGTCAATAAGATCCAGCAGTACATTAAAAGGATTATTCACCACAACCAAGTGGGATTTATTCCTGGGCTGCAAGGTTGGTTCAACATCCACCAATCAATTAATGTGATACGATACATTAATAAAAGAACAAAAACCATAGGATACTCTCAATAGATGTTGAAAAAGCATTTGACAAAGTACAGTATGCTTTCTTGATCAAAACTCTTCACAGTGTAGGGATAGAGGGAACATTCCTCTATATCATCAAAGCCATTGATGAAAAACACACAGTGAATATCATTCTCAATGGAGAAAAACTGAGAGCTTTTCCTCTAAGGTCAGGAGTACAGCAGGCCCGCCCACTATCACCACTGCTACTCAACATAGTACTAGAAGTCCTAGCCTCAGCAATCAGACAACAAAAAGAAATTAAAGGCATCCAAATTGGCAAAGAATTCAAACTCTCACTCTTTGCAGATGAGTTTACTTTATGTGGAATACCCAAAATACTTCACTCCAAAACTGCTAGAACTTGTACAGGAAATCAGTAAAGTGTCAGGATATAAAATCAATGCACAGAAATCAGTTGCAGTTCTATATACCAACAACAAGAGAGAAGAAAGAGAAATTAAGGAGTCAATCCCATTTACAATTGCACCCAAACCCATAAAATACCTAGGAATAAACCTCACCAAAAAGAGAAAGAATCTGTACTCAGAAAACTATAAAGTACTCAGGAAAGAAATTGAGGAAGACACAAAGAAATGGAAAAACGTTCCATGCTCATGGATTGGAAGAACAAATATTGTGAAAATGTCTATGCTACCTAATGCAATCTACACATTTAATGCAATCCCTATCAAAATACCATCCAATATTTTCAAAGAAATGAAACAAATAATTCTAAAATTTATATGGAACCAGAAAAGACCTCGAATAGCCAGAGAAATGTTGAAAAAGAAAGCCAAAGTTGGTGGCATCACAATTCCGGACTTCAAGCTCTATTACAAAGCTGTCATCATCAAGACAGTATGGTACTGGCACAAAAACAGGCACATAGATCAGTGGAACAGAATAGAAAGCCCAGAAATAGACCCTCAACTCTATGGCTAACTAATCTTTGACAAAGCAGAAGGAACGTCCAATGGAAAAAAGACAGTCTCTTCAACAAATTGTGTTGGGAACATTGGACAGCCACATGCAGAAGAATGAAACTGGACCGTTTCCTTACACCACACACAAAAATAGACTCAAAATGGATGAAATACCTCAATGTGAGACAGGAGACCATCAAAATCTTTGAAGAGAACACAGGCAGCAACCACTTCGACCTCAGCCTCAGCAACTTCTCTCTAGAAACATTCAAAGGCAAGGGAAGATGGGGCAAAAATGAACTATTGGGACTTTAACAAGATCAAAAGTTTTGCACAGCAAAGGAAACAGTCAACAAAACCAAAACACAACAGACAGAATGGGAGAAGATATTTGCAAACGACATATCAGACAAAGGGCTAGTATCCAAAATCTATAAAGAACTTATCAAACTCAACACCCAAAGAGCAAATAATCCAATCAAGAAATGGGCAGAAGACATGAACAGACATTTCTGCAAAGAAGATATCCAGATGGCCAACAGACACATGAAAAAGTGCTCCACATCACTCGGCATCAGGGAAATACAAATCAAAACCACAATGAGATACCACCTCACACCAATCAGAATGGCTAAAATTAACAAGTCAGGAAATGACAGATGCTGGCGAGGCTGTGGAGAAAGGGGAACCCTCCTACACTGTTGGTGGGAATGCAAGCTGATGCAACCACTCTGGAAAACAGCATGGAGGTTCCTCAAAAAGTTGAAAATAGAGCTACCCTACAACCCAGCAAATTGCACTACTGAGTATTTACCCTAAAGATACAAATGTAGTGATCCAAAGGGGCACGTGAACCCAAATGTTTATAGCAGCAATGTCCCCAATAGCCAGACTAAGGAAAGAACCTAGATGTCCATCAACAGATAATTGGATAAAGAAGAATTGGTAGAGATATACAATGGAATACTGTGCAGCCATCAAAAGAAATGAAATCTTGCCATGTGCAATGACGTGGATGGAACTAGAGGGTATCATGCTTAGTGAAATAAATCAATCGGAGAAAGATAACTATCATATGATCTCCCTGAATTGAAGAATTTGAGAGGCAAAGTAGGGAAGGGGGTTGGGGAGTAGGGAAGGAAAAAAATGAAACAAGGTGGGATTGGGAGGGAGAATAACCAAAAGAGATTCTTAATCTCACAAAACAAAGTGATAGTTACCGGTGGGAGAGTGAGTATGGAGAGGATGGTTGGGTTATGGACATTGGGGAGGGTATATGCTATGGTGAGCGCTGTGAAGTGTGTAATCCTGACGATTCACAAACCTGTACCCCTGGGGCAAATAATACATTACGTTAATTTAAAAAAATAAAATAAAGTAAAATAAAAACAACAAAAACATCTATCTGAAGAGTTGGGTGGTTATAGTGGAAAATAATTAGATGTTTACTTTTGATTATGCAACAGTAGTAAGTACTTAGAAAAACATACAACAAAAAATGGACAAGCATAGTGCAAGTTAATTGACGGTACATTTGTAACTGACTATTTAATTTGTGCATAGATTTAGTTAGAAAGCAGGCTTACACTTTCCAACGATATGAAAAACTGACAAGATCTTTAATATATCTTATAAATGTTAATTATCCCCACAGGGGAACTAATGCTTCTGATTAGCTAAAGTAAACAGCAAGTGATATGCAATTAAAAGTGGTTCTCACTGGCAGCACTTTCCCTTTTCAAACATAAAAAAGTTTAAAACAAACATATTACTCTATACACTCTGGAGAAACAATGAAATAGGATTCCAGAATTCAGGTTGTGTTTTATAACTTTGCTATTAATTAGCCTTGTGCTATATAACTTAAGTCTGATTCTATATTAGTTAAATGCATTCTAATACTGCCTTCAGATTTTAAAAGGTACTTTAGAATTTCCAAAAAGATTAACTTTTGAAATAAAATTTTTGTGCCCAACACCTTTTAATATAGGGACTGTTTATCTTGGAAATTCATCATATACAATTTTTCAGTATTATAATGTGTCTTAATTCCAGGGAAGAGAGAAACAGACTATAGAGCTGGTGCCTAGTGGAGAAAAGGAGAAATCAATTAGTTTGGATTTTTGTTATGCCTATATAGCCCAAAGTTTATTTTACAAAGAGAGAGAGAGATAGAGATTATATGTTAATTTCTCAAGCTTCATATTTAATTTCATAGTTATAACATCCTATAAGCAACATAGGTATATTCAATATTATCCTTATCTCCTTGATCAAGAAACTATATTTCATTTCTTGTGCAAATATCACACACACAGTAATGTCAACCAGTGTACCAGAATGGAAATTTCCTGATTCCCAGATTATTCCTAATTTTTCTGCTTGGCGATGAGTAGCACACAGCTTTGGTGAAAACCCTACCACAGGGTAGTTATATTTTTAAATTTTGAGGAACTTCCATACTGTTTTCCAGAGTGGCTGCATCAGTTTGCATTCTCACCAGCAGTGTAAGAGTGTCACATTTCTCCACATCTGTGATACAGCAATTGCACTACTAGGTATTTACCCAAAGGATATAAAATACTTATTCAAATGAATATATGCAGCCCAATGTTTATAGCAGCATTATTAACAATGGCCAAATTATGGAGAGAGCCCAAATCCCCATCAACTGATGAGTAGATAAAGAAGATGTGGTATATACATACCACATGGAATACAGAATTTTTACTCAGCCATACAAAGAATGAAATCTTACCATTTGCAACAATGTAGATGGAGCCAGAGAGTATTATGCTAAGCAAAGTCAGTCAGAGAAAGACAAATACTATATTATATTACTCATATGTGGAATTTAAGAAATAAAACAGATGAACATAGGAGAGAAAACGGGGAGAGAGGGGGAGAGGGAGAGAGAGACAACTAGAAAACAGACTCTCAACCATAGAGAATAAACTGAGGGGAGGTGGGTGGAAGGAGGGTTTAAATGGGTGATGAGTATTAAGGAGGACATTTGTTTGGATGAGCCCTGGGTGTTGGATGTAAATCAATCACTAATCCTATACCTGAAACTAATATTACACTGTATGTTAACTGGAATTAAAATAAAAACTTAAAAAGAAAATCCTACCACAAACATTTACTGCAACAATGTCAATATCTGCACAAGAAGATCAAAATGAGTTCAATTCATCTTGCTTTAGAGACAGAGCCTGCTGTCTTCATTTGAATTTCCTCCCCATTCTTTGCCTTATTATTTTCCATTTTGTTTTTGTAATGCATATCATAAACCCTCATAAATGGAAAGGACTGCTCCTTCTGGTCTTCTGTAGAATCTATTGACCATGATAGTAAGCTTGAACTTATTATATGGACCCTGTATGGCTTTCTAACTTTCTTATGTTTCTCATCTCATTAAATTTCAAAAATGGGAGGTTTGATGATTATGAGATCATTCTCTGTAAATCAACTGTCTCTCTTCTCTGCTAAATATCTTTCATAGTATTTCCCATAGAGGTTATTTCTGCACATGTTTGCCTCCTATATACTGTGAGTTTCTGGAGGATTGGGATATCCAGTTGAAAATTATCACAAAACCTATGGAGTCACAAGTGCTATTTAGCACTCAACAAATAATTAAAGAAGACTTAATTATTCAACAAATATTTGCTCTATATTTTATAATGGAATTAGCCAAGCATTTATTTAAAATTTTTAGATAAAACAATTTTTCCAACTGACATTTAAAAATAAGATTAAAATTAAGAATATAGGTGAAAATTATGTTTTCTTTTTCTTTAATTTCAGATGATTCTGTTGAAGTTTTGCTGAAAGGAGGATGAATCCATGAGCATAACTTACTAAGAAAAAAATAAATTACCCAGCTAAATAAAAATTTTGCATTAATGATGTTCGTAGATAACTGAATTTGTTCAAATGTGTTTTGGAATTGGAGATGAAGAATTTTGTGATCAATCATGGCCATTCTTTTTTTTTTTTTTTTGAGAGAGAGAGAGAGCATGAGTGGTGGGGGACGAACAGAGGGAGAGGGAGAAGCAGACTCCCCACTGAGCAAAGGGACCCAACAGGGGCTCAATTCCAGGACTTTGATATCCTGATCTGAGCCAAAGGCAGACACTTATCTGACTGAACCACCCAGGCACCTGTCATGGCCACTCTTTTAAGATTATACAGCATAGGTTCTTATATTGGAAGAGGAAGAAAAATCAAAATTAAGAAGAAATGACTACGTGGGTAGCACAGCACCATTGTAAGTACTTAATGATGTAAGGAAGGGGGAGAGGGAGGAGACTAGAAAGCAGGAGTGGGGCAGAAGGAAGCCTATCAGAAATTTAATTTGGTCAGAGCAAGTGAGAGAATTTGTTTGGGTTTCTTTGTCCTTCACCTTCATACACAGAAAACAAAGCAAGACCATATTTGGGGGGGGCGGGGGGAGACACCATCATCCAGATTCAGCAGTATGTCACTGTTAACTAGATTTTAACAGTCATGTTATATGATGAACTTGTGTTAATTAACCCAAAATAAAAAAGAAAGAAGAGATTACTATGATTATGTACCTAAAGCTTTCATTTTATTTTTATTTTTTTTAAGAAATTACTTTCCCCTAATTCTTTTTTTTAAGATTTTATTTATTTATTTATTTATTTATTTATTTATTTGACAGACAGAGATCACAAGTAGGCAGAGAGGCAGGCAGAGAGAGAGGAGGAAGCAGGCTCCCTGCTGAGCAGAGAGCCTGATGCAGGGCTTGATCCCAGGTCCCTGAGATCATGACCTGAGCCGAAGGTAGAGGCTTTAACCCACTGAGCCACCCAGGCACCCTAAAGCTTTCATTTTAAAAGCCATAAAATATTTGCAAATTTGCTAGCTACTTACTGTGGCCCTTAAATTTCACTTTGTCTCTTTAGTAGCTTCTATCCCAAATGTTGATATAAATGTTGACAATATTTACATTCTGTATGACTCTCTAGCAGTAATTCTCTAGTAGATGTAAGTATATTTGAATTTTTCTAAGGCAATTCAGAGAAGTGGAAGGGTTTTTTTCTCATTTGGAAAAAACAAACACACAAACAAATGAGAATAGGTTTTATCTAACATTTATTTTTAAAATACTTAGATTATGTTTATTATCTAAGAATTTTAAAGGGAAGTAACCCTGCCTATTTGTGATAAAGACCCTACATAAAAGATAATACTAGACACACATAGGAGCACCTGGGTGGTGCATTCGTTTAAATATCAGACTCTCGATTTTGGCTCAGGTCATGATCTCAGGGTCCTGGAATCGAGGTCCATGTCAGGAGCTCCATGTCAGGATCCAAGCAGGGCATGGAGCCTGTTTAAGATTTTCTCTCTTGAGGTAAATGGCTGGTTCAGTCAGTTAAGCAGCTGTCTTCTGCTCAGGACATGATCCCAGGGTACTGGGATCAGTCCTGCACTGGTCCCTGCTCAGGGGGTAGTCTATTTCCTCTCCCTCTGCCCATGACCCTGCTCTCTGGCTCACTTCCTCTCAAATAAATAATAAAATATTTTAAAAAAAGAGATTCTCTCTCTCCCCACTTCTGTCCTTCCCTTGCTCTAAACAAACAAACAAACAAGCAAATAATTTGTTTTAAAAAGTTAAAAAAAAAGAAAGCTATATAGCAGATAATAGTAGCAGCTTGTATTTAATCAGAATTTATTAGGTTCCTTAAGGATTTTAAAACACCTGCCTTAACATCTTTAAAAAATTTAACAGTAGTTTGATGCTTTCATTTCAACATATTTATCCTATGCTTCTGTTTGGTCTTTTTCGGCAATGACTTTTTCCCTTGTCCTTTTGCAAATTCACTCTGATCCACCTCCATTTACTGCTTTATATAATTCCCCTTGGTCATCCTATGGTATTTTATGGGATAACCTACACATGTTTATGTCTTTAAAGCATGCATTTGCATTTGCTTCAGCACTGTTCTTTGAATTTCCATTTTTCATATGTATCTTAGATGAGTAACTCTTAGTTTAGAAGAGTAAAGTGCAAGAGAGAGGAAAAAAGGGTGGAAAAAAACTAAATTGAACTTGAATTTAAAAAGTTGTCAAACTGATGCTTCCACTACTCAACACATTGCACATTAATCTTTTGGTTGGATTCAACTTATTCACAGTGGAGCGAAACTTCTAATTCACACACTTACAGTTCTGGGAAGCCAGTATGGCAAGAGTGACCAAAATGATCAGGGTGTTATTTATATCCATCTATGAAACAAATATTAAATGTAATTGTTTTGTTTTTTTTCTATACTAATTTCTTAGATAATGACTAGTGATACCACCACCACATCCTACTACAGAGCTTTTCCCACATGGTATGATCCACACATACCCATACATCTAGATGTCTTTCATATATAAAAGCAGCAGGTAGATGGGAAAATGGGTGAAATAGGTGAAGGAGAGTAAGAACACACTTATCATGATAGGCACTATCACACAATGTATAAAATTCTTGAATCACTATATTGTGCACATGAAACTCAAATAACACTGTATGTTAATTATACTGGCATTAAAGAGGGAAGAAAGGCCCAGTCAAGAAATATGCTTCAACCTGTTTTAATGCTATATTGAATCACATCTCTCAAGATAATTATAGACACCAACTATTGTTCTGTGCTTGGTATGGTCCATAGATTTATTGCCTTTGAGGTTTACTTGCTTTAAAAATCTTACTTAAAATTTTTTTTAATTTTTTTATTTTTATAAACATATAAAGTATTTTTATCCCCAGGGGTACAGGTCTGTGAATCACCAGGTTTACACACTTCACAGCACTAACCATAGCACATACCCCCCCCCAATGTCCATTGCCCCACCCCCCTTTCCTGACCCCCCTTCCCCCAGCAACCCTCAGTTTGTTTTGTGAGATTAAGAGTCACTTATGGTTTGTCTCTCTCCCAATCCCATCTTGTTTCTTTTCTTCTTTTCCTACCCCCCCAACCCCCCATGTTACTTACTTACTTTTAAAATCTTTACTAAAGGGGCACCTGGGTTCCTCAGTGGGTTAAGCCTCTGACTTTGGCTAGGGTCATGATCTCAGGGTCGTGGGATTGAGCCCCACATCGGGCTCTCTGCTCGGCGGGGAGGCTGCTTCCCCCTCTCTCTGCCTGCCTCTCTGACTACTTGTGATCTCTCTCTCTCTCTCTCTCTGTCAAATGGATAAATGGAGTCTTAAAAAAAAAATTTTACTAAAATCTAACTTTATATACAGAGTTTGTTACCAATATCCCTCCTTTTCCTCTCTGTGATAAACCATATTCACCTGCAGAATAAAATGGAAACTATTCATATACTATAACAATACTACTTATAGTCAAGGGATAAGTTTTTACATATTAACTTTTAAATATTAACTTTTAAATATTAACTTTTGCAAAGTTATGAAGATTAGACATTTTAAGGTTACATTTATTTTATATACTTATATTTATATACTTTATATATTTATATACTTATATTTAAGGTTATATTTACTTTATATATAAATGGATTAGACATTTAAAGTTATATTTACTTTTTCTTCAAGAATCTGTCTTTTCCAGATTTTATATTTTTTTCCTTTAGCACAGGATATATAAATACCATTTATCTATTACAGGAGAACCAGTTACCCATATTATCCAGTTAGTACAATAAAGATAAATACTATATAATAGATATTTAGAAATACTAAATTATTTCATAAAATATGTCACTGATTTTAGCGGATAAACAGCTGATAAGGAGCAGCTTAAAAACATAACATTCACTGGTGAGTTTTCAAAACTACTGCGTTGTAATAACAAGAAACAAGCCAGGGATGATAAACATTTCAATATCTACTTTAAGGACAGAGATAGCACAACTATAGGAACAATTATTTCATATATGCACATCCACATATTTGGGTGGCAGTCTAGAGAATTTATCACATGAAAATGCAGCTAATACAAAAGCACTGTGTTTAGATAGGAGATACCTAAAAACAGTCCATTTACCTTATTAAGACCTAGGTTAACCTGAGAACAGATATTCTTGCACCAAAATAAAGCAGCACAGCCTTCGCCTACACATCTAGGAAATAGTGTTAGCTCTGCAACAGAGGTGATAAGGGGTTTACATGCTGTTTCTCTTGCTAATGGAATGAAGACAGACATACTGACTAGAAATTATTTTTCCATTTTCTCTCACCATCTACTTTGTTTCCTCTTCTTTATCTCTTTTCAATTTGTGTTCTTCTCTTTCTCTCTCTCTCCCCCAATACCCTTCTTCCAAAAATGTCTCATATATCCCAAAATTTTAAATGCCTCACTTTTTCTAGGAAAGTTATTGGGAATCACCATCCATGGACAAGAAAAACTGAAGATTAGGAGTAGGGTGTACTCTTACATAATACTGTAAGACATGGGATATGAAAGAGCAAAATAACAAAACCACTCAAAGAGATCTGGATAAACTCCTTAACCATGTAGTGAAATGAAACATAAAGTTGAAAAATTACTGTTATCAACAAAAATTATATAGAAAATAGTACATTGCTTTCCAGGACAATATGGTCTTGATCCAGCAGAAATAATATGCAACCTACAGGGCAAATAACCAAGCTAAAAACAAGGGAATGCCCAGAAACAAAGTAATCCAAAGTCAAACCTAAAGCTTGCCAAGTCATCCAAGGAATATGCAATGTGTCTGTCTTTAAGTACACTGAAGCCTAGCATTGAATAATGTCATGATTTCTGTATCTCTCTTTTGAACTTACACATACTAAGCTATTCCTCCAGCCATTTTTGATTTTTAAAATCAGCTGCTTATCAAAATAAAATATGCTTATTAATTATATATTTTAAAAGAAAGGTGTAAAAAAAACTTTGTTCTGAAAAACACCTAAGACAACTATTACTGTTAACATTTTGGCACATTTTATATTTTCTTTTTCATTTTCCCATTTTTAAAAGAAGTTTCTGCTGCATTTATAACTTGGGTCTTCTATTTTATCAATGTATAATTTATATCTCTTCTGGGAAATTTAGGTGTTTTTTTAAGGTTTTATTTATTTTTGGAGAGAGAGAGAGAGCATGCATGAGCAGGGAGAGGGGCAGAGGGAGAAGCAGACTCCCTGCTGAGCAGGGGGCCCACTGTGGGACTTGATTCCAAGACCCTGGGATTATGACCTAAGCCAAAGGTAGATGCTTAATAACTGACTGAGCCACCAGGTGCCCTCTCTTGGGAAATTTAACTGGTTTCATTTCACTGCATTAGTGTATTGTTTAAGCCATTATTAAATTAGCATCTCATTTAAACAGTTGACTTGATAAACAGTTATTACCTTTTCATGATAATTAGAAAAGTATATTAAAGTCCTGTATAGACACCAGGATATACTGGGTTATTGGTCAATAGTAAATGCTAGGTGCGCCACCTATATTTTCCCTAACTTCAGATTAAGGGCCCTTATTTCCTCAGTTGCTACAGTATCACCTGCTGCCAGTTCACAACTGAATCCCCCCCGCCCAGAACTGTCACCAGCCCAAGGGAATGGCTTTATCCTGGCTTGAAAATCTTCCCCAGTTTCTTATCTATACATGGATACTAAGCCCCAGCCCTTCTGTTGCAATTCCCAACTCCCAGGGCCACCCAGTTGCAGCACTCTCCATAGCACTGCAGTATGTGTACCAGATTCTGCTTCCCTCATCCCCTTCCTCACAGGATGTTTTATTCCATTAGGGCTGTTATAACAAATACTATAGTTCGAAAGGCTGGGAATTCCAAGATCAAGGCACCAGCAGATGTGGTGTAAGATGAGGGCCCTCTTCAGTTTGTAACTTCACTTGGCAGGGATGAGGGAACTCTCTGGGATTTTTTTTTTGGGGGGGGGGGAGAGTCTATGATATACTTTCTTTTTTATTATGATTAAAATATAATGTATTATTTGTTTCAGGGGTACAGGTCTGTGATTCATCACTCTTAGACAATACGCAGTGTTCCCCACAATATCTGCCTTTCCAACGTCCATCACCCAGTCATCCTATCCCCCATTCCCCCTCCACTCCAGCAACCCTCAGTTTATTTCCTGAGATTAAGGGTCTTTATGGTTTGTCTCCCTCTCTGGTTTTGTCTTGCTTCATTTTTCCCTCTCTTTACCTATGATCCTCTGCCTTGCTTCTCAAATTCCACATATCAGTGAAATCATATGATAATTGTTTTTCTCTGATTGACTTATTTCGCTTAGCATAATACCCTCTAGTTCCATCCATGTCATTGCAAATGGCAAGTTTTCATTTTTGATGGCTGTGTTTTATATATATATAAATTATATATATTTTATTATATATTATATATTTATTTATTTACTATAGATATTTATTTATTAAATTTATTTATTAAATTTATTTATTAAATAAATATATATATTTATTATATATTATATAATATATATATATATATATCTCACATATTCTTTATCCATTCATCTGTTGATGGATATCTGGGCTCTTTCCATAGTTTGGCTATTGTGAATATTGCTGGTACAAACATTGCGGTGCAGGTGCCCCTTCGGATCACTACATTTATATCTTGAAGGTAAATGCCCAGTAATGCAATTGCTGGGTGATAGAGTAGCTCTATTTTCAACTTTTTGAGGAACCTCTATACTGTTTTCCATAGTGGCTACACCAGCTTGTATTCTCACCAACAGTATAGGAAGGTTCCCCTTTCTGCACATCTTTACCAACATCTGTCATTTCCTGACTGGTTAATTTTAGCCATTCTGACTGGTGTAGGGTTGTATCTCACAGAAATGAAACAAATAAGCCTATAATTTATATGGAACCAGAAAAGACCCCCAAAAGCCAGAAGAATGTTGAAAAAGAAAACTAATGCTGGTGGCATCACAATTCCAGACATAAAGCTATATTACAAAGCTGCAGTCATCAAGACAAATATGGTACTGGCACAAAAACAGACACATATATCAGTGGAAGAGAATAGACAACCCAGAAACGGACCCTCAACTCTATGGCTAACTAATCTTCAACAAAGCAAGAAAAGAATATCCAACGGAAAAAAAGACAGTCTCTTCAACAAATGGTGTTGGGAACATTGGACAGCCACATGCAGAAGAATGAAACTGGACCATTTCCTTACACCATACACAAAAATAGATTCAAGGTGGTTGAAAGACCTCAATGTGAGAGTAATCCATCAAAATCCTTGAGAAGAACACAGGCAGCAACCTCTTTGACCTCAGCCACAGCAATTTCATCCTAGACACATTGCCAAAGGCAAGGGAAGCAAGGGCAAAAATGAACCACTGGGACTTCATCAAGATCAAAAGCTTTTTTTTTTTAAGATTTTATTTATTTATTTGACAGAGATCACAAGTAGGCAGAGAGAGAGGTGGGGAAGCAGGCTCCCTGCTGAGCAGAAAGCCCGATGCAGGGCTCCATCCCAGGATCCTGAGATCTTGACCCGAGCCAAAGGCAGAGTCTTAACCCACTGAGACACCCAGTGCCCAAGATCAAAAGCTTTTGCACAGCAAAAGAAATAGTCAACAAAACCAAAACACAGCCGACAGAATGGGAGATGATGTTTGGAAATGGCATATCAGATAAAGGGCCCGTATCCAAAATCTCTAATGAACCCATCAAACTCGACACCCAAGCAACAAATAATCTAATCAAGAAATGGGCAGAAGACTTGAACAGACATTTCTGCAAAGAAGACATCCAAATGGCCAACAGACACATGAAAATGAGCTCAACATCACTGCCATTGGGGAAATACAAATCAAAGCCACAATGAGATACCACCTCACACCAGTCTGGGATCTCTTTTACCGGGGTAGTAATCCCAACAATTAGGGCTCTACCCTCATAAAATACTCACCTTCAAAAATTACACTTCCTAATACCAACACCTTCAAGATTAGGATTTCAGTGTATGAATTTAGGGGTCACAAACATTCAATCTATAGTATAGGTTTTGATACTGAGAGGACCTCCCAATAAATTTCCTATAAGCAAATTGCCATTTCAGGGTCTAGGACTAAAGGCAGTTGATTGCAATTTTTGTAAAGACCAAACAATCTATAAGAAATAGTGTCATTTGTTATTCATTTGGAATATGTAAATAATTCATTCATGTCCTGTGATTCAATTAATGATTGCTTATCTTATAATTTTTTCTATTATAATTTAACTGGATTGAATTATACATTATTACTTAGCAAAATTAGGCAATATTTATTCCTTTTATGTGTACTCATGATGGTCTTCATAACATGAATCCTGGTTTTTACCCGTTTAAAATTTTTTTTTGTTTGACAATATGACACATACTATTTCCTGTATGTGTTATACAATCATTTCATAATCATGATAAAAAGCACTATATATCTGTTCAAAAATTTTTGTAACTGCTAATTTATACTTAAAAGATTCAAAAGTGGATAAATCTTCTTTTAAAACAATTTTATGGGAGAATAAAAAAAAATTCCTTAAAGATGTTAAGTGCAGAAGATCTGGTCTGCTCTTTCTCTTTGAGAGAATGTGTCTAAATATATTAGCAGAAAAAGCAGGATGTGCCCAGTAACATCAGTAACCTAATCACACTGATATGATATGACTCAGGGGGATGGCACAGGAGATATAATACCATATATCTTCATTATAATTTTGACATATGAGGTGAAATAAAAGAATTAAAAAGAGACCCAGTTGTCTGAGAAGCATAGTTTTGCTCTGACCATGAAAGAAATATAATCCACAGAGGAAATTTATATTGAATTAACATATTGAATAAGTCAAATCTGACACCTTATAGCATTAGGACAAAGGGTAGAAAATGATCACAAGAAAAACTTTAAAGCACAGTATTTTGTATTCTCTGATGTTTCTGAGCCTCAGAAGTAACAATTATGTAAAATGCATCTGATAACAAATATTCATAATTAACACTGTAGTGTAATTAGTTACCCCTAGACTTTAAATTCCATTATCCCAATGATCAACAGATTTTTGTGTGATTTCTTGCTTAAAGATAGGTCAAATAGGGACACCTGGGTGGCTCAGTCGTTAAGCAGCTGCCTTCAGCTGAGGTCATGATCCCAGGATCCTGGGATCAAGCCCCATATCAGGTTCCCTACTCAGTGGGGAGCCTGCTTCTCCCTCTGCCTGCTGCTCTCCCTGCTTGTGCTCACTTGCTCTTTCTCTCTCTCTGACCAAAAAAAAAAAAAAAAGAAAGAAAGAAAAAAGAAAGAAAGAATGAAAAAAACTAATTCTTAAAAAAAAAAGTAGGTCAAAGAATGTCTGAGAATCCACCCTTTAGGCCAATGTCTACAATAAATGTTTCTAATTGCACTCTTCAATCTTACCAGTCACCTGGAAAAAAATGTATTATGCTTCTCACAAGTAGGTCTAGCCAAATGAGTAAAAATATCCCAAGCACTTCTTAGCCATCAAAATGTTCCACTCAAAATCCACACCACGAATGAGGATCTTGGACAAAGCTCAGCCCAGTGTATCATACCTCAAATGTAACAAAATTCACCATTCCAAATAAATTGCATTAGAAAACAAAAAAAGAAAAAAAAAGCAGAGATAAAATGTTACATTGGCCTCTGAAACAGTTTTTTTTTAATTCTTCAATGAATACATTGAACTAATAAAAAATAATCCCTTAAGCGTTGATCATAAAATCAGTTTTCATCTGAATTGATTTTTCTCATGGTATTATGGTTTCAAAATATTTAGAGGTGCCTCTTTTTAATTTTTTTTAATATGGAACACTTCACAAATTTGCATGTCATGCTTGCACAGGGACCATGCTAATCTCTCTATCATTCCAATTTCAGTATTATACTGCTAAAGCAAGTATAATATTCTCTTTGTAATATAAATCTTGGTTTTTCTATATACTGTGTGGAAAGACTAAAAACAAGAACACTTGTAGAAAGTTTTTTATGTATATTTTAACATTTTAAGTAATTTTTATTTTGATCATGTTAGCAGAGAGAAAAAGTTGACCACCAAATGAGTTGAGCTTTAAATATCAGACTAGAAATTGATTCCCTAAGTAGTCTTTATGATAACTTTCAGTTTGATATTATTTTAAAGACTGAAGACTGCAATATAGAAGTATAGAACATATACCTGATATACAGTAAACTAAGATATGCTGGCAGAAAGAGACTAATAAAAGTCACTAATACACATATCATTAGACAGATTATGAGTAGATAATGCCACCTACTTTACAAGTAGGTTAAAAAGTATGGTTTTGGTTTTCAAAAAATATGGGTAATAGGTATTGTACAGGATGTTTACTTCACAGAGCAAATATAGAAATATTCAAGTTATATTACTAAATGTATTACTGTTAAGCATCTCAAGATGTTGCCTAATATTCTGAAATAGTAAAATGTAAGAAGGTAAAACTTATTATTCAAATGATAAAAGTGCTAAATTTTTAGAATGATATAGAATTTATTAATGCTTTAGTGTCATCAAAAAGTATGTATTTGATATACTTTGCTCTACAAATACTTCCTAATAGATACAGAGATACCAAGGCTTTACTTTGCAGGAACCCGTTATAATAATATCAAAAATAGGACACTTCAACTCATTTCTGAGCTGGCAAATGATAGGTTATATTTGGTTTAAAAAAAAGTGGGGGCGCCTGGGTGGCTCAGTGGGTTAAAGCCTCTGCCTTCAGCTCAGGTCATGATCCCAGGGTCCTGGGATCGAGCCCCCCATCAGGCTCTCTGCTCAGCAGGGAGCCTGCTTCCTCCCCTCTCTCTGCCTACCTCTCTGCCTACTTGTGATCTCTGTCAAATAAATAAAATCTTTTTTTTTTTTTAAAGTGCATGGGAGGTGGGGGAAGCTGATACCAAAAAAAGGGCAGCTTATTAAGAGTACTTGTATTATTTTAAGTACTATTTAGTATGGGGGAACAATTCCTGTTTCTGAATACTACACATCTAGAGAATACTACACAAGCTAGAAAATAATATCTGTCTCATACTTGACACAATATACTTGGTCTTCATGTACATGTAACTCAATCCCCCATAAAAACCTCTTAGTTGTACCAATAAATCCCTCTCCTAAATTCAGTTCACTTCTCCAATTCTACCACCACAAATTGACTTAATTCAAATCTCATCTGGACTATTAAATGATTTCATACAGGACCTCCACAAATTTACTGTTTCCTCTTCATCTCTATCAATAAATTAAAATCTATTTAAAAATCAACACTCTTAGACTAAAAACTATTATTCCTTTTTTGAAAATTTTCCTACTTTATTCTTTTATTAGAAACAGTTTTAGATAGTCTAACTTCATTGCATTTCCAAATATATTTTAGAATAAAAACTGTTATTCTTCATGTTATCTATAACATCTACATTCTGTCATGCTCATTTTTGTCACAGGAACATTTTACATGCCATTTTGGTGTGGGACTTTGTCTGTTTCATTACTCATTTTGTGGAGCTTGAAAAATTATCAAGCATATGCCAAAACTCAATAAACCTTTTCTGAAAGAATATTAGAACTTAGAACACAAATCAATGAAATTGAATACATAAAATCAATAGAGACAAATAAACAAAATCAAAGTCTGGTTCTTTGAAAAGATGAGTAAAATCTATAAGGCTCTATCCAGGGTAACTTAGAAGACAGATAGTACACAAACTATTAATATCAGTAAGGAAAGATGAGACATCACTACAGATTCCATAGAAATTAAAAGGACAATAAAGAAATACTGTAAACAACTCTATGCCCATAAATATGATAACTTAGATGATATGGACCAATTCCTTGCAAGACACAATTAGTCAAAATTCACACAAGAACAGACAATCTGATTATGCCTGAACAAATCTCTTTTACAAGCTCTTTCTTGTCTATTAAACAAATTGAACAAACAGTAAGCAAACTTCTAAAATAGAAAGCACCAGACCCAGATGAGTTCACTGGTGAATTTTTTTGCTTTTTTTTTTTTTTTTTTAAGATTTTATTTATTTATTTGACAGACAGAATTCACAAGTAGGCAAAGAGGCAGGTGTGGGGGTGGGGGAGAAGGCTCCCTGCTGAGCAGAGCTCCCAATGAAGGCTATCTCAGGATCCAAGATCATGACCTGAGCCAAAGGCAGAGGCTTTAACCCACTGAGCCATCCAGGTGCCTCTCACTGGTGAATTTTTACCTGACATTTAATGAAGAAAATATACCTATTCTCTACAATTTGCTCCAGAAAGATAGAAGAAAAAGGAATAGTTCCTAACTAATTTTATGAGACCAGAATTACTGTGACACCAAAACCAGATAAATTTATTACAAGAAAACTACAGACCAGTATCTCTCATGAACACAGATACAAGTTTCTCAACAAAATGTTAACAAATCAAATTCAGCAATGTATGAAGAATTAGATACCATGACCAAGTGGGATTTAAATGAATGTAGACAAAGATCTTACACTCTTCACCAAAACTAACTCAAAACGGATCACAGACCTAAATATAACATGTGAAACTATGAAACTGTTGGAAGATAACATAGGAAAAAACCTAAATGATTTTAGGTATTTTTTTTTAATAGTTGATTTTTTTTTAATTTTCATTTTTTATATAAACATAATTTTATCCCCAGGGGTACATGTCTGTGAATCGCCAGGTTTACACACTTCACAGCACTAACCATAGCACTTACCCTCCCCAATGTCCATTACCCCACCCACCTTTCCCGACCCCCTCCCCCCAGCAACCCTCAGCTTGTTTTGTGAGATTAAGAGTCACTTATGGTTTGTCTCCCTCCCAATCCCATCTTGTTTCTTTTCTTCTTTTTCTGCCCCCCCCCCAGTCCTCCATTTTGCCTCTCCACTGTACTTTCAGGGATCATTTCTATAGTTTGTGACTTTAGGTATTTTTAGATACAACACAAAATGTATGATCCATAAAAGAAATAATTGAAACACTGGACTTCATTAAAATTAAAAACTCTTTTGTAAAAGACAATAGAGTATTAAAAGAAAAGTCACAGAAGAAAATATTTGGAAACAAAATCTGATAAAGCACTGTAATCTAAAATATATAAAGAACTCTTAAAACTCCTCCTTTAGAAAACAAACAACCCAATCATGTTCACTACGGCATTATTCACAATAGCCAAGACATAAATGATTTAAGCATCTGATGAAGAATGAATGAAGAAATAATAATTATACACAGACATATACAAGCACTGGGATATTTTTCAGCCTTAAAAATGAAAATGATCTTGTCATTGACAATAACATGGATGAATCCAGGGAATATTTTTCTAAATGAAATAAGCAGACACATTAAGAAAAATACCAATGAATTCACCTATATCCAGAGTCTAACAAACTCAAATTCATAGAAACAAAGTAAAACACTGATCTCGATGGATAGGGATCAGACTAACAGGGACATGTTAGTCAAAATGTACATTAAGTTGCTATTATATAGGACAAATAAGTTCTAGAGATCCAGTGGACAGCTTGATAAGTATAGTTAATAATATTGAATTATATACTGGAAATTTGCTAGAAGTAGATTTCAGATGATCTTACCCCCCCCACACACACACAAAGTAACTACGTGAGGAAAGGAATATGTTAATTAGCTTGACTATAATATTCATTTCACTATGTATATCAACACATTGTATTATACACTTTAAATTTTATTTTTAAAAAGGAATATTACACAATTTAAAAATTAGCCAAAGATCCTTACAGACACCTCATCAAGGAAGATATATAGATGGCAAATAAGTGCACAAAAAGATGGTCTATGTCATGTCATCTGGGTAATGCAAATTAAAACAAAGATACCATCACAGACTTATTACAATGACCAAAATCCAGAACACTGACAACACCAAAAGCTGGCAAGTATGTGGGACAACAGGAATTCTACATGGTCAGTAGGAATGAAAAAATGGTAAAGATACTTTGGAAGACAATTTGGCTGTTTCTTGGAAACTTACTCTTATCGTAAGATCTAACATTTGAGTTTTTTGGTATTTACCAGAGTACCAACTAATGTCCCCACAAAAAAACTGCACACACGGATGTTTACAGCAGCCTTTTTCATAATTGCCAAAGTGTGGAAGCAACCAAAATACCCTTCAGTAGGTGTATGAATAAATAAACTTTGGTAATCTGTACAATCAGCTCTTTAAAAATGAGCTATCAATCCACTGAAAAACATGGAGAAAGTTTAAAACACCTATTATTAATTGAACAAAGTCAATCAGAAAAGGCTATATACTGCATGCTTCTAACTGTATGACATTCTGGAAAAGGCAAAACTATGTAGACAGTAAAAAGATCAGTAGTTTCCAGATATTAGGAGGGAGGGAGGGATCAATTAGTCAAGCAGAGGATTTTTAGGGCATTGAAATTACTCTGCATGATATTATGAGTAGGTGTTATATATATTTGTCCAAACCCATGGAATGTACAACACCAACAATGAACCCTAATATAAATTACAGACTGTGTGATAATGATGTGTCAATGCATCAATTATTACAAGTCTATCACTTAGATGAATGTTGATAATGGGGGAGACTATGCATAAGTGGGAGGCAGGGGACTTATGAAAAAAATCTTTGTGCCTTCTACTCAGTTTTGCTTTAAAACTAAAACTGCTAAAAAAACCTAAAGTATATTTTCAATATCTGTATCTTTGGGGTAATTACCCGGTAGTGCAATTACAGAGTCATAGGGTAGCCCTATTTTTAATTTTTGAGGAATCTACACACTGTTTTCCAAAGTGGCTGCACCAACTTGCTTTCCCACCAACAGTGTAAGAGGGTTCCCCTTTCTCCACATTCTCTCCAACATTTGTTGTTTCCTGTCCTGTTAATTTTGGCCATTCTAACTGGTATAAGGTTAGTATCTCAATGTGGTTTTGATTTTACTTTCCCTGATGGCTAATGATGCTGAACATTTTTTCATGTGTCTGCTAGCCATTTGTAGGTCTTCTTTGGAGAAATGTCTGTTCATGTCTTCTGCTCATTTTTTGACATGATTATCTGTTTTTTGGGTGTTGAGTTTGAGGTACTCTTTATAGGTATTGAACTGGGGGAAATTGGAGGGGGAGATGAACCATGAGAGACTGTGGGCTCTGAGAAAAAAACTGAGGGTTTTGGAGGGGAGGGGGATGGGGAGATGGGCAAGCCTGGTGGTGGGTATTAAGGAAGGCATGTATTGCATGGAGCACTGCGTGTGGTGTATAAACAATGAATCTTGGAACACTGAAAAAATATAATAAACACTAAAGTATATTAAAAATGAACTTTGAGATCCTTTCTTATCCTAATATTAGATAACCACTGGAAAAATGCAATTATTCTTTACTTTCTAGAATAAAGTAAGGAAAAAAATATATGCATAAAGCTACATTGCTAGCAGCACCACACAGCAGTTTATTAATAAGCAACAGAGGGAGGAGGACAAAAGGAGTGGGAAGAGGCAACAGGTGCAGAAATAGAAAGAAGAGAAATTAAGTAAAGCAGTTTATAAACGTAAATACATGATCTGACCAATTCAGAAATGGGTATTATCCTTGAATTCCTCCCCAAGAAAAGAAACATTATTGTTCAGCTTCAACTTGAAAACTGGTAATGAGCAATTTTCAACTTGCTATAACACAAGATAGAATTTTTATTTTTTTAATGAAACTCATTGTTACAATTAGCTTCCCTATAACCTCCACTCAATAGGTTTAATTCCACATTTTGAAGCTAAAATCAATCTAATTATACTCCTATCTAATTCTATCCTATCCAAACTCCTATCCTATCTAAAAATCAATCTAATTATACTCCTACACTGTAGCTTCTTCCAATGATAACTACTATGTCTCTACTATGTCTTCTTTCTATATATGTACAATTCTTTTTGGTGTTTCTAATATAATCTGGTTTCTATGAATGTCTCCTCCCCATTTTACATTTCCATTCTTACGCAGTTCGTCAATTAGCTCAATTCCCATCATTTGGTAATTTCCTTTCTTCAATAAAAATGTATTTTCTTATTTTTATTTTTATTTGTATTTTTAAATATAGACTGGTTACCTTCGTTTGCTTCGCAGCTTTGCCATACAACTAAATAATATTGAGTTTATCATCTACTAAAGTTCTATATTTTCTAAGTAAGATTCTGATTTAAAAAAAAAGCACCTTCCATATCCTATATACTCAGAGTTTTTTTTTTAATCCAGACAGTTTTATTTATGCCATTTAAAATCACACTTTGTTAAAAAATAAAAAGAAATTAAAAAATAGAATCACACTTTGGTTTCTTGCCTATGCCAAATGCTTTCCCTTCTCAGATATGTTGCACCTGTTGCTGATCTTGAAAGCTTTTTCCTCATCTTCATTTAAGTCTTCTTATCCATAGCTTATTCCTTTAAAAAGGTTTTTCCTGACCACTTTATATCATCACCTCTTTCTCACCATCATTTTCTATGTCAGAAACCTCTGTACTACTTACATTTACAGATATTATTTGTTTGCTTGTTAGGTTTTCTCAATAATAATTTCCATAAAATCAAGACCTATATTTGTTTTGTCCACTATTTTATTCTAGCACCAGTACAGTGTCATGTATCTACTAGATATTAAGAAAATTAATCAAAATTTGGAAATAAGGCAGTAGGAGGAGGATATGACCTCTCAATATCATGCTAGGATGATGTTTAACAAGCTGGCCTTAGAATTATTCAGGACAATTGAAGGCAATTTACATCATGGTTTGTTTAGCTATTTATCATACAACTGGAGCCCAGACACTGTGAAATTACATGTTAATTTAGATTTTTGTCTTATAAGAATGATGACTTCAAAGTTTGTAGATGACGGACTTGTAAAACATTAACCAGATCTATATTTATCAATTACCTCAATATTTTATTATCCGTAATTACACTTCATTTTTCTTTGAACGGGATTTACCATTTCAGTATTTTCTCATTAATAGAGTTAATATAGCTTTGGCAAATATTAACTTGATTTGCCTAATAGTTCTTTTTCAACTCTATGAAAATTATATTTTGAAACCTATTGAGGGTCCTTCAGAATGTCCAAGAGAATTTGATTGTAGGGTCCAATAAGCTTTGTTGCCTGAAAAGTGCATTTTACAGATTATTTAAGTTCACAAGTGCCTTTTTCTTTTGGCCCCTGAAGGCAACAGGAACAAAAGAACTTTATCTTCATGGATTCTCTTCAAACCAAACTTAGTTACTTTGACACTATACACTTAAAGAGACTTATATAGTCAATTAGCAAGTCTTGCTAAACCTATGTTAGTAAGGAGATCTACACATAAAAAGAACAACCTTTTTGTCATCAAGACTGTTTAGAAATTTCTCAAAATGAGAAAGTACTGTTATTAAAACTTACTTAAGTGTCATTTAAATATCTAAGGCAAGGACAGGCAAACTTTTTCTTAGAGTAGTTTAGGTTTTGCAAACCATACAGTCTATATTTCACCTACTCAACTCAGCCCCAAACAGGGCATAAATTAATGGATGTGGCTGGCTGTGTTCCATTAAAACTTTGTGAAAACAGGAGATTGAGCAGCATGGATAATTTGTTGGCCTTCAATCAAGGGAAATATGCTTGTGTTTATTCTTGTTTTTTTTTTTAAGATTTTATTTACTTATTATTTGAGAGAGAGATTGAAAGAGTGAGTGGGAGGTGGGGCAAAGTGAAAAACAGACTCCCCATGGTGCAGGGAGCCTGACATAGGGCGTGGTCCCAGGATCCTGGGATCCTGAGCTGAGCCGAAGGCAGATGCTTAACTCACTGAGCCACCCAGGTACCCTCTTTATTGTTTTCTATAAAGCAAAGACCTAGGTTCTGCAAGTTTACATGTTCATTTGCACATTTCTGTTCAGCATCAAGGATAATATCCAAAGATTATTGTTCTATTGCCTTGTAGAATATTAACCATTTGTGTATCTGACTAGCAATATCAGTTTTTTTAATACCTTTTTGGGAAGACTGTATAATCCTTATTTTGCTAATTCCCATTTGTGTCTGATTTACTGTTTTCCTGGTTCCTTCAATAATGAATTGACTAATTTCAACATTTATTCTATATATGGAAGATGTTTTAAATTTTTGAAAATTATACATGGACAAGAAAAAAGATATGGTGCTTTTTGAATCCTAGCTCTGCTATTAGGTACATCAGATTCCAAGTTTCAACTTTCTCTTAGATTTGGGTCATCTTTAGTCCTAGGATCTGGGGTTTCCAAATAGCAGCCTTTCATCTCTAGAAGAAATTGAAGTGTGATTATTTAAATGTATCAAGACCAAAATGTTTGAGACAAAGAATCAAGGACCAATTATATTGTTTCATAGTACCTTTACTTCCTATGAAATATAATATATATTTAACTTGCATTTAGTCTTCTACATTAAGGAGGTATTTTTTTAACTCTATGAATAATTATAAATCCTAAACGGCAGTTGGTTCTCAGACCACTTAAGGCGGTAAACAGATTAGGCCTATGCATAGAGAAAATTCAACTTTGCAGGCCTGGAAGATGATGGTCACAGGGAGAAACATCTTTACTTTCCTTCAGGGCAGAGAATTTGAGCCGCTGATCCATCCAGTAAAATTTCTCTTAAGTCATTAAGGTAAGATTCGCTCACAGTTAAATTGGCGCAGAGCACAGGATTTCTGAGTAATAATCATGTTTCTTGGTCTTCACTAGGCAAAGTTTCTTTCTGGCTCAGAAATCTATGGTTAGACATGTAAAGCTTCATGGACTAGTAACCAAAATTAGAGATTTAGTCCAGTCACAATTCTAGAATCTAGACTGTCAGTTGGGAATTCCTTTCTTTTTACAAGAGGCTTTGGTGCTCTACCATCTCCCTCGCTCTAGGTATGATGGCCTCCATCTTGGCCACTGTTCCTGCAACAATGCAACTAATACAGTTCTTGCTTTAAGGTTGTTTCCCAGGGATTGTACTCTACAATGGGAGTTATTTTTATGCTTGTCAGACAGAAATTGAAAAACTTAGCTACATGGGGGTGGAAAGTGTTTTCACCAGGGTTTTGATACTATCTCTCTTTTGCCTCTTACTTCCTTTGCTGTGTTTTCTACCATGAACTCTAGCTTGGGGCACGATACGAAGATTTACAGTTGTGTCAAACTGAGGAATGTCAAATTCTTAGCCAACCAGTGTCATTAGCCGCAGGCACCAAGAGCTTTTCTACCTTAGGTTCTATTTATTACTTCTGTTTTCAGAGAGACTATTTAGAAGAAACTAGTCTCTTTCTTGGAGGAACTTAATGAAAGACACACACACACACACACACACACACACACACAGTTGACATATTCTAGAAATACTGCCATTTCTCTACAGAATTTCCAAGCTAGCCTCAGAGAAGTAAAAATTTGAGAACCAAGTGAATCTGCCTGATCATGGCAGTATAAGTACTTTTCCTACTTTATAACAGTTATCACTCATTTTTCAACTAAAGTTTAGGAGAACCCTCATTCTGTGTTAATAAATAACCTTAGCCCACAGTTTAATTGTTCCAATTTTAATACTCTACTTCCAAGGATCAATTTCAGAATTAAAACTCCAAGTTCCAACTAACTCAAAGTGGCATAAACAAAAGCAGTGTTTCATTTACCTGAAAATTCCAAATAATCAAAACTTGCTGTTAGAGATCTGCCTCTCTCAGCCTAGAAATTCTCTTTTGTTGGTGGCATTCTCAGTTACATTTTCCTCATGATACAAAATAGCCACTAGAAGAATACAAACTCATATCCCTCTAGTTTAGTGCCAGAAGAAGGGATTTTCCTTTTTGCAAATGGTTGCAGAAACATCCCAGGCCTCTTCTTGTTGTCTAACTGATTCAACTGGCTTGCCTGAGAGATGGAATTCTTTTATTTTATTTATTTATTTATCAGAGAGAGAGAGCGAGTGAGCAAGCAAGCACAGCCAGACAGAGTGGCAGGCAGAGGCAGAGGGAGAAGCAGGCTCCCTGCCGAGCAAGGAGCCCGATGTGGGACTCGATCCCAGGACGCTGGGATCATGACCTGAGCCAAAGGCAGTCGCTTAACCAACTGAGCCACCCAGGCGTCCCGAGAGATGGAATTCTTTGACTGCAAAACCTGGTCCATGCCTGACCAACACCAAGGACCAAGAGTAGAGTGGGGATGGTTCCACAAAAGAATGTAAGGGTTCTTTTACAATAAAAGAAATGGAAAAAATTCTAGTAGAAAGAAACAACCATAACCTGTTAAAGCTTATTATAATTTTTAATCCATTTGACTTCTGCTGAAATTTGTTGATAGGCCTGTTGTAACTTTTAGTAAACACCATTTTTTGTTTGTTTGTTTCGTTTTATAAATCATCTGCTGAATAATCTCAGAGTTTGATTAGGTTTACCACTGATCGCTTATAGAATGTTCCTTTCTTCCTGAGGGGGGAAAAAAAAGAAGTAGGATTCTTCTGATAGTTCTTAATAAGTGGTTGTGAAAGCCTATCTTAAAATTCTTCCAATAGTTGTAAAAAACAAACAAACAAACAAAAAACTGAACTCATTAAAACAGTTATGTGGTCTCTTATGTCCTGGGTGTCATTCTTTCCTAAGAATATTTTTTCTTAAACACATTTAGATTAGAGATTAATTTCCTGTTTATGGTATTATTCCATTTGTTATTTTGCTAATATTGTATCTTCAAGTGAAGAGTTCTCTGCTTCTGTATTAGTCTTCACATAGTTAAAACACACACATCCTTTTTAAAAATCATTTTCACAAGCTTTTGGCACAGTCTATTATTTAGTATTCCTGACACTATAAATGTCTTGTACATCTATATTCTAAGTCATTTGTTCCAACATTGATGCAATCTTGTAAAATCTGTGCTCCTTTAAAATCCTCACATATTTGATTTCTTTAGTTGATCTCTTACATTTTACTTCTTTATTTGGTAATTTGTAATAAAATTGAAGTATTTCCAATTTTTGGAAATCCTTATTCTCAAAAAAATTATTTTCCAAAGTATAAAACTATGCCATGTTGAATGTGGCATCTTAATCCCTAAAATTATGGAGTTTATGTCTGCCTGTATCTAACAGCCTCTCCTTTAAGTATTATAAACTTAAGGGTTACATGATCCCACTTTCTCATGGTGTTTGTCTACTCTCAACAGTACTCCAGGGAGGTATTACAATTCGACAGGAAGAATACAGGTTTAAGGATTTCGACTCCTCTTACTGAAATGATTAATAACTTGAGTATTATCTTATTTGATGCCTTTATGTTCTTCTCTATAAAATGATTGTACTCTATGCATCTTGGAGGTGTTGTGAAGATTAGATACAATAACCTAAATAGAGTACTTAGTGTGATATATGGTAGCACTTAAAAGGTGGTTGTCTTTTATTACTGTTGTTATTGCCATAGTCAGTTAGATTTTTTACTGTAATGCCTCCATCATGGATAATTTTAACAACTAAGAAATGTTTTTCCAATATTAGCCTATTCCTGAGTTTAGTTTCCCCCTAATAGACTATCTTCTCATGCACAGAGGACTACCAACTCATACTTCTGCATTCCTTCTAAATTCCTTGTTCTGTTCCTTATCTGTTCTTGTCTGAAAATGCTTTTGTTTCTTGTAGATTAAAACATGCTATTATTTTTATAAGAAGATAAGAGTACCTTTTATCTCCTATTTGAAAAATAATATAGCAGATATAAAAATCCTATAGTAATCCTTTACTTGCCTTTTCTTTGTTTTTCTCTTCACCAATCTCTGGGTTCTGGTTTATATCCTCGTTTCCTCATTGTTTTTTCTCTTGTTTTTCACCCCTCAAGTCATTCTGCCAAATAGAAAAGGAACAAACACTCCCTCCTCTGTTAACATTTCAGAATCAGAAAGACATTCTGTGAACATATTAAATATGTCATCAATGTTAAGGATTAGTGCCTGTCATTTTGAGTTATTTCTCTAGCCTGGATCTCCACAATTGTCCCCTGTTATCTATCTTGACTTTTGCTTATTCTTCACCTGTCCAGAAGTGATATTTCTAAAGGACTAGTACAATTATGACATTTAAGTTTTTAAAAACTAGAGCTTCCCCAAGATCAAGGTCAGTATCATGAAAAATATCCTACCGTATTGTCAATGCCAATGTATATATACCTGCCATACTAAGCCAATTATCCTCTAGTAGTACCCAATGGACTTAGTTAATGGATGTTTGTTCATAGACTTGTCAATAGGATGTGTCATACCTAACTCAGTTTCTGGATATATAGAAGGTACTAGAGATAACGTGTGTGCTGTGGCATGAAAAGATGGCCTAGGCCAATCAGATTTCTCTGACAACTTACAATATATACACTGAAGAATAAATATAGTAATCCATGGAGAACTCAGCTACAAAGTTATGTAGGTTGAGGCCAGAAAGCCATCAGCTATGTGTGTACAGAAAAAATAACAGAGTAGGAAGTCAGTCAAAAGAGAGAAACAGAAAGTGACGCAGGCTCAGAAGTTTAGTCATTGAGGACATTCAGAGGCAGACAGGGAAATATGGACAGACTGCCTTGATTCATCACATTTCCGGGATGCTATTTCACTGAGGTTTTTGTGCCTTTTTAAAATAAACTTTCCCTTATTTCTTGAGCCAGATTTAGTAGGGTTTTGCTCTTTTCCACTGAGAAAGTCCTGACATGAATAGAACAGATGAGCTATTCTTGGTCATCTTATATTCCCCCCCCCACTCTGGAGAATTTTTCTCCCCTCTAAAATTCCTACTTTTATGTCAAAATATAGCTCAAACATTGCCAACTTTATGAATTCATTTTCTACCTTCTTAAGACAAACTGGTTTCTGTCCCCACCATAAACGAATAATACTATTTACTTACTTACACTATACATATTACATTTTATTTTAATTACTTAGCACTCAACTCACTGGCCATGCTTCTATCTCTACATTTAGAAAAAGTGAATACTTTTTTTAAAATTTTCTTTCCTTCGCTCTCTTTTTTTTTTTTTTTTTTTGAGAGAGATAGAGAACACAAGCAAGAGGGCACTTGCAGGGGGAGGGACAGAGGGAGAGAGAGAATCCACAAGCGGACCCCACACTGAGTATGTAGTCCAACCCAGGACCCTGAGATCATGACCTGAGCCGAAGCCCAGAGTCGGCTGCTTAACCATCTGAGCTACCCAGGCACACCACTAACATTATTCTTGTCAGAGAGTCATAGTCATAATTAAAACTATTTGGCACATGTAAAACACTTACAAATTAGCTATTATAGTAGTGACTTTCCCATCTAGACTATATTAATTCTGTTAGAACCCAGTTTCTAGTATAATTTTGTAGCTCATTAAGATAAAAGTATTAAATATTTTAAACTATATCTGCTAAGAAATCTATTTCTATATAATTGTACACGTGAATAGATAGGTATAAAGTGAAGAATACTTATGGCCAAATATAAAGTTACAACTAAGGGGCGCCTGGGTGGCTCAGTGGGTTAAGCCTCTACCTTTGGCTCGGGTCATGATCTCAGAGTCCTGGGATCGAACTCCACCTCAGGCTCTCTGCTCAGCAGGGAGCCTGCTTTCCCCCCCACCCTGCCCCTTTCTGCCTGCCTTTCTGCCTACTTCTGATCTCTCTCTCTCTCTCTCTCTTGATCTGTCAAATACATAAATTAAAAAAAAAACTTAAAAAAATAAAAATAACAAAATTGAGGATGGAAGATAACTTTCTGTAAGATTTTTTAACCACTAAATTTTTATCTTAAAATGATTAATAAGAACGATGCTGGTTAAAACATGTTTTATACATCACATACCTTATTTTCCATAAAACAGAGCCAAGGACAAAGGAGGGCGGAGAACATCTATCTTTTAATATGTAAATGTAGAAGCACTTAGAGATATTTAATATGGAATAGTAGATCAGTCATTTATTTGAAAATTCAGTTTTTATAAAGTACTGAGACAGTTTATCATAAACCCTATTGTAACAATGCCCAGAATGACATTGTGTGATAAACAGAAAAAAAGAGTGCTATTCCTTGACAATGGAGTGCATTCCCACTGTGCTTTAGCCTTTTGCTTATACTATTTGTGAACTCTGCTACTTCTTTTGTTGCAAATTCAGAAACAAACATGTAACACTTCAATAGAAAAAAAAATAAAGGAAATAGATCAAACTGATTAACCTGCTTCTCTGACCATGATCAGATAGGTTAGTCGTATTCTATTTGAAATGTCCTTGGAATAGAAAAATGAATCCTCTTCCCCAAATCTTCTGTAGCTTGTAGAAACTGGAGAGAAATTATTTTATTTAGAGTTCTAACAGCATTAACATCAAAGAAGTGTAGATATCAAAGCCAGGGAAATTCTGCACCTTATATGCTGTAAACCTGTAGCCTCACTGTGCATTAATTGCATGTTCTTTAGGAATGGTTTGACTTAGTAGACCAGGCTAGAAACTGATGAAAAGAAACCTCTCTTTGCAAATGGCTTTAAAATTAGAGCTTTCACTTAAATATTCCTTAGAAAATAAATAGAAATGTGCCAGTGGGCATAAAAAGAAAAAAATAGCCGAGAAAAAAATAGACCTCTGTTAAGATTCAGAATAGTTTTTGGAAACCTACGGCAGATAAAGTAATATTTATTCTTGAGTGAAAACTCCTTTCTTTAAAACATCACAGTAACCATTCTGTTGTGTAAATTAAAAGACCATAATAAAATACTACCCGTTAAGTGGCTTCAGAAAAAAAAAAAATTGCTTTCTCAGCTTTGAAAGCTAGAAAGCCACAATCTGTGTCAACAGGGCTACAGGGTTTGGTCCTTCTGAAGGCTGACAGAGGGGCCTCTTCATAGCCTTGCTCCTTGCCTTCTAGATGTCCATTTTTTCCCTAGCTATTTATATCCTCTTCATTCTGTGCAGGTCTACTTATGTATCCAAATATCTTATAAGCATACCAGACATATTGGATGAGGGGCCCCCCTTACTCCAGTAGGAGTTCATCTTAACTGCATCTGCAAGGACCCAAGTCCAAATAAGGTCATGCCCTGAGCTGTGAGGGGTGGGGTGTGGGGTGGGTATGACTTCAATACTTGAATTCTGATGGGACACAGCTCAACCCATAGTACCTTACTACTTAATTTTGCTGCAAACAGTCATTTCTTTGGCAATTGCCTTTTTCAGTGGGGCTACATGTGCCCTTCACCATGAGAGTTTCAAACACACTCTTTAAATTTCCAGTTCAGTAACACAAATTGCTTAAAGGTAACAAAACTTGCCTGCCAGTTGACCATCTCTTAATACCATATCTATAATGGCAAGGCACTTGCCTTCAAAGAGAAACCCCAAAACCACCATTAACTACCCCCTTCCCACCCAAAACCAAACCCAACCTTTAGGTCTTTTAGCTTCACTTTCCAGCCTTTCCCCACATCTACACCCTAGTTTATCTCTTTCCAAATACTTTTAAATTTTGTCCTTTCAAGGAACACCAAGTGCCAATTTGCCAACTTATTCTTTGGTAGTTCCTTTCTGTTTTATCTGTATTCTCTTTGGAAATTTTTCATGAGGTCAGTTTTCTTCTTAATTTAGTAGTCTCGAAAGTGCTCTTAAAGTTCATAGTTTTCAACATTTAAAATAGGGTTAAATTGTATAGGTAGAGACACTGAAAGAAAATACCTTCATATGGTTTCCACTGGTAATTTAAGTATTTTTTTTAATTTTTAAAAACATTTTATGTATTTATTTGACAGAAGGAGACACAGCGAGAGAGAGAGGGAACACAAGCAGGGGGAGTGGGAGAGAGAGAAGCAGGCTTCCCACCAAGCAGGGCGCCGATATGGGGTTCAATCCCAGGACCCTGGGATCATGACCTGAGCTGAAGGCAGACGTTTAACGACTGAGCCACCCACGCGCCCCCAAGTAAGCTAATCTTCAGAAAGCATATAAAATACATGTGTGTGTATGTTATATAAAGAAATAAGCCATTTGATTATCTTTCAAAGAATAAACGAGTACTCTTATTTTCTTCTATGACACAGAGTTCATGGTTATGACATACTATCACTACTTAGCTCCTAATCATTGATCTTTAATTAGAATTTTTTCCAGTTATTTTTCAGTGGAAAAAGGACAAGAGTACTCAACTGGCCTTCCAACTCTAATATAATCTGCATACCATTATTTGAGTTATCCTTTATAAAATTCTAATCTAGAAAACCTACATCCATTCATTTAACAAAAAAATAATAATAATTATAGATCACTATGCCAGGCAGTATTCTAAGTGCAGAAAATATAGCAGTTCAATAAAATCTCTGTGCTCACAACATTTAGGATTTTATGGGAGCAGAATGCAAGCAATAAATAAATAAGTTAATCGTGTAATAGAAAGCGATAATGGCTATGGAGAATAATAAGAGATGAAATGCTGGAAACTGTTTTAACAATGACCGAAAAGTCAAAAACCCAAAACTGAGAAATTGAACTACAAGAAAAATGAAAATTTCCAAAATCTTTTAAAAAAATTAAAAGGAGAATAAAAATCCTATAAACAATGTCAAAACACAAATACTAAACTAGGTGAAAAGTATTTGTAGAATGTATGAATATATGATCTCAGGTCTACAAAGTGAAATTCAAATCAAAACTACAAAAAGCCCTCAAAAAAACTAACAGATTAAAAAAATCATAATAAAAATTGAATTTCTTAGTTGAAAAGGTCTACAACAAACGTAGTTGTCAGAGCTATATGGAAAGGTTAGCCTCATGGATTAATGATGGAAATTTAAAAATGATACATGCCCCTTAATTTTACCTGGTTGTTAAATTACCAGAAATATTTTCCACAGCTGTCTCTCTTAATGTAAGCTGACATATATGCAACATTATTCCTTGCAGAACTGTTTGTCTTAGAGATATAGAAGATACCATTAAAATTATCTATAAGGAACTTATAAGATATATGTATGGCATGTCTCCAAGAAGGAAAAAATGAAGAGTGTGTAAGTGGTGAAAATAACCTAAATGTGCACTTCCATAAAGTATAAAATGATATTAATAATATCATTATTAATAAGTAATAAGTAAATAAGTAAAAGTAAAAAGTAATAAGGTAATAAGTAATAAGTAAATAGTAAACAGGTAATAAGTAAAAGTAAACAGTAAATCACTTAAACTGTAGAGGATTAGATCTAGCTGGATATGGACAAGGTAGGAGGGAGAATTTAAAGTTTACTCACAAAGCATTTTTATTTTTGAATATGCAAATGTAAGAATTAGTCAAAATTACCTTTCTTGTAAGAAAAAAGGAAAAGCACTCATTATTTAATCTGAGGACCTTTCACAAAATAACACACAGATTAAACTGTTCTCAACTCCAGTTACACTACTGAAAGATTCTTAATCTTTTCCCTTAAACAAAAATGGGCATATTAGGAAACACCAACATAATAGCTGATTTCTTGCTCTATGTTTATTTGGGAATAAGTGGATATGCCCCTAAAAATAGCCCCTTTTCTAAAAGTGTTAGGCAAATGTCACAGAAGTAAAAGATGTTATAAAGGACAAATAGTTGAAAAGAATGAAAGCAAAAAATCAAGTCATACAATATACTTTTTTTTGTAGGTTTTCTAAACTGATGTTCAGTGCAAAAAGTATAACTGTATGATGTAGACTTTAATATATATTTGTACATCAAGTATGTATGTATGCAGAAAAAATTTTTAAGACAATTATATTACAAACTGGAGAAGATAAAGGGACTTTAAGGTTTCTACTCTTTACTCGACTGAACTATAGACATTAGTACATCTCTGTGGAGATAGAATATTTATGTATCTTGATGGCAGTGGTGGTTACACAATTCTATAAATATGATAAAATGGCATAGAATTTTATGTATACACATTGTACCCACATCGATTTCCTAGTTTTGATACTGCCCTATAGTTACCTAATGTATAAACATTGGAGAAACTGGGTGAAGAGCATATGACACCTTTCAACTTTGTTACTATTTGTGAATCTGTAATTAATTGAAAATAAAAATTAGTTATAATACAAATTTACTGAAGAAGTTGACCAGGTCTTCATTCTTCTAGTACACAAAAATTTGGTCAATGTTTTATATATCATTCTTCAAATTATATTTTTTAGTGTGCTGTACACTAATTGAAATCTGCTTCCTGTTTTTTTAATATATACAGAATTGAAATAGGTGGTCTTAGATTGTAAATGGCAGTTCAATATATGAGTAATGTTAAAATTGGGCTTTCAATCTTTATCAATACTTACTTAGCAAATATCACTTTTTCAACTTAAAATATTATTTTTGTTAATAGTTTTTTAAAGAAAATGTTAGGTTATACCTGATTTACTCAGCTACTGAGCAAAAAGACTTCAGAAAGAACTTCTATATTAAGCTTAATACATAGAAAATACACATTATCTTGTGTTAGAAGTTTAGAATCCTCTTGCTTTCAGAGATTTCTCTGCCAACATTTCCATATCCAACTCTTCCAGTTATATCTTTTTTTTTTAAGTTTTTGTTTATTTGTCAGAGAGAGAACACAAGCAGGGGTAGGGCAGGGGGAGAGGGAAAAGCAGACTCCTTGCTGAGGAGGGAGCCTGACATGGGAATTGATCCCAGGACACTTACTTTTAAATCATTTTTCTAATCATGTGAAACCCATTGAGACTAAAATATTTTTTTAAATCATGTTATTGTGAAAAAATCTGTTTTAGCCAAAAAGCTCATTTTATTGCCCCTGTCTTTTTATGTGTCAGTTTACTTAAATGGAAAATTAGTTGATAAGGAGCACTATAGCTAAAATATCCTATAAAATTGTTATCTGATTGTCTCATATTGAATTATAGTTTATTTTCTTCTACTTAGTCATTAGACCTTGGCATACTTAATCACATTTTGTTTTAATAATATAGTACTGTTCTTAATTTACTTAAGTTTCTATACTTAATATAAAAATGTTAACTATAGAATTATATATATATATATATATATATATATATATATAGCAATATATAAAGTAATGTGCTTTTTCTTTTATTAACTGATTTGTTATATTAGGCTACCAAACTGAAAGAGCTTAATCTTTTAAATTTCCAATACAAGAAACACACACACAAAGATACACAGGGGTGAAAAAATTAGAATGGGCTTGTGAAAGCCATCTCTCAGTATAGTCAGTTGACAGAGTAATTTCTGATCTCATAGACACAACCTTGTGTCATCTTTATGGCAAATATCTAGAAAGTTAATTAACATAAGAATGTTAATGTTTTATACACACAAATTGTGAAAGTAATGAATTTTAACTACTTTTATGATATAAAACTCACATTTATAGATCTTAATGCTAAACATGGAAGAAACAGATGTTTTAAGTCTCCCTGTGATATATCCACATGCAGTAAGAGGCAACCATCTATCAAAAGGAAGTTGCCTATTAAGTTAAATGAATTCCTCATCTGATCTCATTCTTTGTGTGCCCTAGTATATTTATATTTCAGTGAAACACAGAATTAACACACACACACACACACACACACACACACACACAAATGAGATCTGCCAAGTAGATATCAGATATCTACTTCAAGGTAATGTTAAGACTTACCTCATCAACTATCATTTAATTATCTGGAGTCAATCTTCTAACATAATTTGGTCAGTAATACCTTGAAAAATAATGTTATCATCTAAGAATGTATGCCTATGGAGAGAAGGATTCATTATGGCACTAGGATTCAGATTTCCGGAGATAATATCAGTTCACAGCTATAGATAAAACTAAAATGACAAAGACTAAAGAAAATTAAATTGAGTAGACATGTAACAGAGGTCTATGCATCTTGACAAAAGGAACAGAAGTACTAAATTATAATTTTCCTATTATTGAGGACCTACCAAGAAATGGTAATTTGCCAGGCAAGTCATAATACACGCATATAATAGCAATAGCAAGGTTGGTAAATCCCTCTTTCTAGGAGAAAATTGTATATGTCAGCAACAAAGATACTGAGCTTTTTTTTTTTTTTTTTTTTTTAATGTTACTTTTAGGGAAAATGGGATTTGGGACAATCAGAAATTCCAGATCTTTGCATTTAGAACCATTTCCCAACACATCTCATCAGGAGGCTATCACCTGTCTTAGAAGACGATCTTGTAATAATGTCCATGGTGTAAAGGAAAAGGAAATCATTAGATTTGAGGAATTTAAGTTTTATAGCTGAAGTTTCAATGACACTACCAGAGTTGAATAGATCCCCAGTGTCATACTGAAAAGTCAGTATAAATGACTAATTCTGTGTGGCTAGAAAGTCGATGGGCTTCTTATACCAAGCTATCTAAAGAAAGAGGGAACAGACAACTCTAGAGGATTGTTTCATTGTACTAACTGGGGAAATGGAGCATTTGAAGATCTGACCTTGCAGAAACATTTTGCAAGGAATAATATTGTGAAATTCGACAGCATTAACCATTAATATCAATGTCAATGGGTGGATTCCATGAATGAAACAAGATTTGCAATTAAGAAGGTCCTTAGGATACAATGGGTGATATAAATAATGTTGGATGTGGTAAATTTAAAAGCACTGTCATTTCCATTTGAATCCCTACAGTGACTCAAGTCTACTTATCACAGCCTCCTATCCTCCCTTTGAAAATAAGAAACAGGGAAACCTCGTGATGGGCTAAACAAGAGAAATACAGATTTGTCTTCTTGCTGACTGTAGATCATCCCCGGTTGACTCATGCAGTCTCTATTTTTATAGACAGTCATGATCAAACAGATATAGTAACTTCTCATTTAGAAATAAAACTACCACCACCAACACCAACATAGCACAAAATCTTTGGTGAGGGGGAGATCTCTTTCCATCACTTTCATTAAAGAAGGATATTGAGGAACACACATAAGAGAATAAACCTGAACTTGCACCTTGATGGAAGACAAATGTTTGATACTTGATCCAGGGCAGGTAAAAAGGGTTTCCAAAGTCATGTTTCCTGATCCTCCACTTTGCTTCCTTTGAAGAAAGCCTTAGTGGCTGGTGAACTGTTTGATTAACTGCCAAGTTAAGCCTGAGGGAGCATCCTCGGAAGTCCCTCTCTGACAGGCTCTTCTAACCTGTCTTTCTCCTATTATGCTTGCACATATTGGCTGATGTCCATTAATCACATAAATTGGAGACAATGGATGTTGGATAATTTTCCCCCTTTCTCATAAAGAGAATAAATTGTTCCAGACAACATGCACAAGCAATTCAGCTGAATTGTAACCTAGGGTGGACTTACTGCTGTCAAGGGGGAAGTTTGGGTTGATGGTTCTTCTGAGCTGCCCAGATCAGTGGTTTTTCTGTTCACATTGTCAGCTTTTTCTTGTAGGCTGTGTTGTAATAGAGACTTCAGCCACAGAAGGAATGTGGGGAAGTACTTCTGTTGGGGAAAAGAATGTTCAACCTCCTTAAGTTTTAGCATTAACTTTCCACATAATACTCCCCCTACGTTAGAATTTCTAGTTTTCCATTTGTAAAACTGAAATCAAAAGAGGAAGTATAATATTAACAATCAGTTGCAACAAAGGAAAGCATATGAACTTTTTTTTTTTAAAAGATCTACCAGCTACTTTTCCAGGCATAAAAAGCCTAATGATCAACTACCACAGAGCAGCAGTCAGGGTCTTGGAGTTCAGCTGTTTGCAAATGACAATAAGGCTGTATTTGTGGTCAAATAAACACGGATATAAAACCAGGGGCAGACAACGCTAGGCTTCCAGGAAGCATAATCCTACAGTCATTTAATAGCAGTACAGGAAGAACATGGTCTAATCAGATTTCTCCATAGCAACTTCAAGCATACAAAACTTAGAGCCTCAGCAAGCAGCCTCAATCAGATACTCTTTCTCTGGACCCACCGGCATTCAGAAACTATTTGAAAACCAATTCTTTAAATGTAAGAACTAAAATACTTCTAAAATTATTGCCAGAAAAAATTTTTTAAACAAATGTTTTCACTGAAAGAGCTTTTAGTTGTTTTTATGTCAAATAGATATTTTAGATCAAACAGTTAAAGAATACTTCAAAATGCTTTTTTCCATAATTAAACTTGGAATTGAAGTACAATATTTATTACAAATGAAATAAAAGATTCCACTTTTGATATGGCACCAAGAACTCTTGTCCCTAGCAGGTATTACAGAAGTATCATACAATAACAAAGGGAAACAGCAGATGCCTGCATCAGAGTCTACTTTTAAAATATTTTCTTGTTATAAAATTGAAGAGTAGTTTATAGTCACAGTAGTAATAACAAGAAAAAATACATTGATGTATAAAATATATATTCCCTTCTATTTTGCTCTAAATGTTAGTGATGCTTATTGTATTTAAATCCTCTGACAATAAGAAAAAAGTCCAAAAAATAGCATAATTACCCATATATTTTTTCCATGAAAATTGGATAAGTGTATCATTTGACTAAAGTTTTACTGTTTATACTTGTACTTTAGAAATAATAAATTATTAAAGAACTATTTGTGTAATAAGACAAAGCTTAAATTTAATATAGAAATGATAATGATAAGGTACTGAATTATTTGACCAAAGTTTTACTGTTTATACTTGTACTTTAGAAATAATAAATTATTAAAGAACTATTTGTGTAATAAGACAAAGCTCAAATTTAATACAGAAATTTTAATATAGAAATGATAATGATAATAATAAGGTACTGAATTTTCTATATGATTTTCAGATTGTGATCTGATCCAGATGTTTTCCCCTAATATGCTAGTTTTGAATATTAATGAACATTCCAAAGTATTAAGTAAACAGTTAAAACAGAAAAGTCTAAACAAAATTCAAGGGAAAACTCAGTATTGAGAAATTGGACAGAGAATCAGTCTCTCCAGTGTTCAATTCTGTACATATAATTTAGAGGGTTTTGTTTTTCCTCCCCTCTCTCCAGAGAAATAGAGAAAATACCTGAGCAGGAAAAAAGAAAATACAGAATATGAAAGCCAAGTGAAGAATGCAGGCTAGGAAAATAAAAATTCTAAAGAATAGAAAGATTTACCACAAGTCTTTTACACTAAAACATTTTTTATGAGAACAAATTTGACAAATAAGAATTCAAATAGGAGATGATAAAGAAACTGAATTAAAGAGAAACAGGGAACTAAAATATATTATGGAACAAAATCACAGTATAAAATAATACAGACTAGGTACAGCAAGGAATGAAAGAGACATCATGGACAATTGAAAACCAAATTATTAACAATGAATAAGGCTTGAATTGATCAGAGCAAGTACAAACTATATAAAGAGATTAATATAGGTCAGAAAAGAGTGGGGATAATGAAAGATACCTTTTTTTTAAAGATTTTATTTATTTATTTGACAGAGAGAGAAAAACAGCAAGAAAGGGAATACAAGCAGGGGGTGTGAGAGAGGGAGAAGCAGGCTTCCAGCTGAGCAGGAAGCCCACCCCCAGGGCTGGATCCCAGGACCCTGAGATCATGACCTGAGCCAAAGGCAAACGCTTAACCACTGAGCCACCCAGGTGCCCCAAGAAAGATATCCTTAAAATGAAAGAAATGAATCTGTAAATTGACAGACCACACAGTTTCAGACAAATTCAGTACAAAGTTCTCAAAACCAAGACTTCTCATATAGAATTATAGAGAAAAAGAAAATTTCATATATTCAAGGGGACAAAGCCTATCACCTATAATATCTCTGCATCTGTAGCACTTATAAATTCTTCTGGGGGAAAAACTAAATTACATTTAACCAAACAATCCTGTTTATTAAGACATACATCAAAACAAACATTCAGAACGAGGAAGCCATTTTAAATATACAGTGGTGAACACCAAACCCATTTAAATATAATGCTTCTACAAAATAATTATGTGAATTTTGGTTATGTAATATACCATAACTATTAGAAGCCTGACCACATAAAAACTTAATAAATCAAGAAGTGTAGCAATGGAAGAGAATGTCAGAGTACAAATTACTTTCAAGCAGTGAGTTAACCAATGATGCCTAAATTTTTTTTTAAGTCTGAAAAATATATTAAGCTACAATCTCTAATTTATTACATAATCTCACTCTTAATATTAGAGAGCTTCTTAATGCTCAATTTTTGTGAAGATGTATAAGGAGATGAGATACTACTAAAATTTCACTTCTCTATCTGTTTTAAGAATAACATGCTACCTTTTATTTAAATAGCACATATGAAAATCCATTTTTAGATAGAATGTCTCTGATATATTGGTTATATTGGTTATATCTATTGTTTCTGATGGAAAGGTTATCTAATATTAATGAAAATTACTTCTGTACATTAGAATCTGGAGTGATTTTCTTCAACTTTATGTAGTTTTTTGCTAATAGCTTAACTATATCATGAAGAGGTATTACCTTGATAATGTCAAAAAATAAGACTTTTTTTTTTTTTTAAAGCATCTTGTTTCTGGCAACATAAAGAACCCAAATTCGTTTGACTCATTTGACTAACTCAATATCAACAGTAGCAAAACTTTGTATATGTGAATCGTTCCTTAAATTGAGCATTTCTGCATCTTTTTTTTCCCCCCCCCAAATTCCTACTATGTCAACTTTGTGGTTATTTAAATGCCACTTTCCAGGCACACAGTGTTGAAAATAAATATCAATTCTAACATGATTCATTTGGGAAAGCTGTGAAATAAACAGGAAGTGTTTTGACTGGCATGACAGAAAAGATGAAATATGGTCTTTAAACTCCTCGTTTGCTCTTCTATGCTCCTTTCTCAAAAATTAAAAATCAAAATCTCAAAAAAAACTCAAAAGTGCCTTTGAAAAGCCTGGGATGATCACTTGTAGCTTTACAAAATTTGTTAATTTGCTATTTGTTTCAATTTCACACAGAAACTATAGGAGCTTCTAAATGAGACTATTCATCACCATCACTCCTATCTTCACTATCTCTAATAGGCCAAATTTTATAACTTAAATATGATTAAAAATAATTCACAATAGTGCATGTTTCACCATTTTATTTGATCTAAAGAAAAATAAAATGGTGAAACATGCACTATTGTGAATTATGTTCTGAGACCCAAAGTAGCCATAAATTTGAGTGGTTTCAATTTATTTGATCTAAAGAAAAATAAAATGAAACCACTCAAATTTATGGCTACTTTGGGTCTCAGAAATAATTAATATCTAAAGGAATAAATTGTCATGTGATTATTTTCTCATTTTCAACATTTCACCCTTCTAAACAAGTTAAATTACTTAATTTGTAGCATTTAGTTCCTACTCCATATACTACCTGTTAGATACGCAGGTCCTAAGGGGTTAGGATTTTAGTTTTCTAAGTCCAGGGTCAAGTCTGTGCCCTGCTGTACACTCTTTGATTTGTTATGGGAGATAGCATATTTCATGTAAAGAATATACTCTTTAGTCTGACAGAGCTGTTTTAAATCTCAGCTATTTCCCTTATAAATACTGAGTTTAGGCAAGTTACTTAATAATATTGAACTTTAGTTTACACCTATGTAAATAAGAATAATGATAACATTTCACTGCATGTATGTTACAAGGATTAAGCGATATAAAAATGTATTTTTTTCACATCTAAGATACCATTTATTGTAAAAGCCCTCATATCACTATATACATACCACAATAAATGCAGCTAATTAAGCTATGATACAATGCTTTCTAACCACTTTTTATACTTGAACTCTTGAATAATTTAGTCAAAATATTTAGTGTTTCTCTCAAATAAACAAAATCTTTAAAAAAAATTAAAAAATAAAATTCCCTTCCAAGACAGTGACCCCTTCATTCCATAATCGCCTTATTTTAAAGGAACTTTAGATTTAGGAAAGAGTTACAAAAGTAGTACTGAGCATTTCCATGTAACTTCACCCAGCCCCTCTTCATGTTATCATGGATGGCACTATAGTATAACTCTCAAAACTTAGAATATTGGTAGAATAGTATAAACCAAACTGCAGATTTCATTGACTCTCAACAGTTCTTCCATGATTGTTCTATTTCAGATCAAATCCAGAACTCATACTGCACTGAGTTGCTACTACCACTGTAGTCCCCTCTATTTGTTACTGTTCCTTGTGTTTCATGCCTTTGACACCTTTGAGGAGTACAGGTTGAATATTCTGTATTTGTTTGATCTTTTCTCATGACAGGAGTTATTAATCATTGGGAAGGACACTGTATTCATTTTCTCTTTTGGTCACATTACCACAAACCTAATGACCTGAAACAACAAAAATTCATCTCACTCTTCAATAGGTCAGAAATTAAAGTTGCCTTTCCCTGTTTTCTCTGCTCCAGATTTCACAAGCTGATGTAAAGATGCTGGCAAAGCTGCCTCTTTACTGGAAGTTCTGGGAAGGAGTCTACTTTTACCCTTACTTAAGTTTTATTATTTTTTTTAAATTTAGTTCCCATTTCCTTGCTGGCTATCAGACAGGGTTGATTTTAGCTTCCAGAGGCTATATACAATCCTTTTGTTGCCCTACATCTTTACACTAGCCAGGGAGAGCATATCCTTCTGATTTTTCAAGTCTGTCTGAAGATATACTGAAGAGCTGGCCTAACTTAAAAATAGGCTTTTAACTAGGAGGCTAAATAAAATGTACTGTTAAGCAACACAGTAGTCTGGTTGGTAAAATAGTTTCTTACAAGGGTGGATTAGCAATTCTGAAACTATTTTATGTTACCCTAAGGTTGAACCAACATGTAAATAAATGTATAATAGATAATGAGAGCCAGGTGCCATCCAGTTGTATAAAAACAGTGACAACATTAGCAATAGGCAACACCTCGGACCAAATCTTAGTTTCTAAATAGAATTTAAGTCTACACATTTTAACGATTGTTTTACTATAATTTATAAATGGAAGATTTCAGGCAGCAACTGTACTCCTTTCTCAAATGACCCTTAAGTTATTTGACATTTAAATGTTGAATTCAAATTTACAGTAATACAATGCATATATTCAGTTGACGTGAAAATAAATCTCTATGACCAAGAGCCTGCACGCACAATACTAACTCCATTGCAACTGCTTTCTGGTCAACAATGATAAAACACCATAATTGTATGCTGACCTCTGAAATTGGGATGCATCAATGATAACCAAAATTGTGTGACTTAGAATGAATGAAATACTGCAAATATAAAATGCCTGCGATATACTGGGCAATTAAGTCAATTAAGTCTGTCTGGATCACGAATTTACCCTTAATTCCCTCTACGAGGTCAAAGACTGAAAGATCTTAATTTACATTTAAATTAACCATCCAATGCAACCCCTTTACCTCTCCACACATTGCTGACAAAAACCATTATTATAATGTGTATGTGTATATGTATCCAAAGAAACGCTTTTCCCAACTGAAACACTGATTAATTAAAAAAAAGAGAAATGCATTTCATGGTAGACTAAAATAGAACTGTATGAATTGGTAATTCATTCTGGTAAGGGGACATTATACACATATCCACACATGTGCACATACATATATATGTATAACTGGTAGCCATGAGTTACATCAGCTTTAATATATTAGAAGATGTCGTTAGAAAAGATACTCAGTAAATTAAGCCTTAAATCAATTTGACTTAGATTGTAATTGTGTCCATTAGTTTACAATATTTCTACTTAAAAATCACTATTAAATATCTCTGAAATTTTCATGGAATGCAAATACATACGTGTGCTTTAACGCTTTCAACAAGGGCTCTTTTGGGGTCCAAGTCATTGATTTTAGTACATAATGTTCTCACATTGAAGAGTTAATTAATAGAAGTTTATGCCATATTTCTTCCACAAATAAGTCCTGAGAATGATTCAAATGGTAATTCATAATCTTATACAAAAGCACACAATAATTTCAACCAGAATTAAACCTTGCCACATATGGTTCCTTTCCATTATCAACAAATGACTGCTGGATGAACAAATGATTACTTAGCAGGAATTCTGATTCTAGGGAAAAAAATTTGAAAACATTTTAATAACTATATAACTAATGCAAAAATGATGTTTTCTGCTTATGCACACACTTCTAATTTTTCAGTTAATTACTGATCTGTTTCTACTACTGTTCCTCTTTTATTTACATCACAGGTGCTTGCTTAAAATCATTTGGGAGGCTATTCCTTTCCCTGGAAGAAGGTATTTCTCAAAGTAAAATAGTAGCAAATAAGCTTCAGAGGTGTTTGCACCTGATAAAATATTGCTATCATCTTTTATAAGTTTATAAATAGTTTATAACCAGAATAGGAAAACTAGACAATTTCTATCCAGAGAATGGCAATACAACACAGAATAAACATGTACTTTGGCATCAAAAGCTCCTGGTTACATTATCATAGGTGACTTTCTAGCTTGTGATTCTCATTATGTTATCTAAGTTTTCCCTTAGTTTCCTGATTTATAAAACAGGAAAAATAGTGATACTCCATACCATTGTTGAGATCATTACATTCATGCATATGAAATTCCCGATATAATAGTGCCCAATAAGTGATGTTATATACATTCAAATGATTCATAATCCATACATACAAAAAGGTTTTCTTTTTACCTTTATATATATTATGCATTTCAATGAAAGGTTAGAACATATTGACTTACTTGCAAATTACCTATATACATACTATGCTTTTGCATTGAATTCTATTTTATTCTAATATTTAACTTTTCAGACATAATCTCTAGTGCCAGTGAATATCAGAGCCCCTCAATGACAGGGACATTTTTCTACACTTTAATGTCCTTGTTCACCCTGGCACCACAGTCTTTCTGACAAAAACCCTAAAGAGCTTAAAAATAATTCTAACAAAAACCAAAGCCAAAACAACAAAAAGCATTTGGAAGTGTTACAACCGCATCAAGTAGACAGCATTCCATGAAGAAATTTTTCCTGTTAGGGTGCATGAATACACTATACAAATATGTGACATTGCTTATAGAAAGTGATTAAATCTTACCAAATTTAATAAGTATGCATATAAACCTAGCCAGTCACATAAAATCATTCCCTTTTCCTTTCATTCTATACCCACTCATTCTGTTCATATTTTCTAGCCATGTCCATACATTATTCCTATTTTGTGTGTGTGAAATGTCAACAGAGAATCATTTGGTCAGTGGAATTACAGACCCTTTTTCTACACACTCGTTTCTAAATTCTATTAATATTTTGAAAATAAAATGCTGAAACTTAAAAATACAATTTATAAGTGAAAACATATTTTAAAGGTATATCAGTATGTAAAAAATATATATATATATAAATATATATACATATACACATGCACATATACATACACACATATTAGTTAACAGGTATACAAGAAACTATGGGAGTGCCTGGGTGGCTCATTCGGTTAAGCATCAGACTCTAGATTTTAGCTGAGGTCATGATCTCAGGGTTGTGAGGTGGAGCCCCACCTCAAACTCTGTGCTCAGCAGGGAGTCTACTTGAGATTCTCTTTCTCTTTTTATCCCTCCCCATGCTCATAGGAACAAAGAATGAGGGCCACAAATAGAACACAGTAATGGATATGATAGAAATTAATCCAATTATATCAATAATGACATGGTATATTGATAGTCTAAATGCACAAATTAAAAGATAGAAATTGTCAGAATGGGGACGCCTGGGTGGCTCAGTTGGTTAAGTGGCTGCCTTCGGCTCTGGTCATGGTCCCAGCGTCCTGGGATCGAGTCCCACATCAGGCTCCTTGCTCGGCAGGGAGCCTGCTTCTCCCTCTGTCTCTGCCTGCCACTCTGTCTGCCTGTGCTCACTCGCTCTCTCTCCCTCTCTCTGACAAATAAATAAATTAAAAAAAAATTTTTTTAAAGATAGAAATTGTCAGAATTAATAAAAAAAACATGATCAAACTATATGGTGTCTATAAGAAACCCATTATAAATATATAGACACATATAGATTAAAAGTAGGAGAAAAATATGCCATAATAACACTAATGAAAAGAAAGGAGTAGTTATTTTCATTTTAGTTCTCCAGGAAAATGTAACAATTCTTTTTTTTTTTTTTTTAGATTTTTAATTTATTTATTTGACCGAGAGAGATCACAGTAGACAGAGAGGCAGGCAGAGAGAAAGAGAGGGAAGCAGGCTCCCCGCTGAGCAGAGAGCCCGATGCGGGACTCGATCCCAGGGCCCTGAGATCATGACCCGAGCTGAAGGCTGTGGCTTAACCCACTGAGCCACCCAGGTGCCCCAAAAATGTAGCAATTCTTAACAAGTATGCACCTAACAACAGAGTGTCAGACTACATGAGACAAAAATTTATAGGTCTGCAAAAAAATTAGATGAATTTACTATCATAGTTTATTTTAACACCCCTCTCTCAGAAATGGCCAAGTCTGGAACTTAGTAAGGACATAGTTGAACTCAAAAATACCATCAATCAACTGGATATAACTGATACCTATGTACTACTTCATCCAACAATGGTAGAATTTTTCTGAAGCTCCCATGGAAGAGTTTCCAAGACAGATCACATTCTGGATCACAAAACATTCCACCATAAATTTAAAAGAATAGAAATTATATATTACCTGCTTTCAGACTACAGTGGACTGAACTAGAAATTAATAATAGAAACATAACTAGATAAATCTAAAATAAAGAGATTTTATGCCATACTTCTAAATAAAATCAAAGAAGAAATCTCAAGAGAAATTTAAAAATTTTCTGAACCAAATGAAATGAAAACACAAATTATCAATATTTGTGCAATGTAGTGATAGCAGTGCTTTAAGGGAAATTTATAGTATTGAATACACATCACATATTAGAAAAGAAGAAAGGTCTAAAATTAATAATCTTAGAAAACTAGAAAAAGAAGAGCAAATTAAAATCCAAAATAAGTAGAACAAAGAAATACTAATAATTACTGAAATAATAAATCAATAGAAAAAAATCAACAAAGCCAAAATCTGGTTCTTTGAAAAAGTTAAATAAAATCTACAAGTCTCTAGCCAGGCTAACAAAGAAAAACAGGGAGGACACAAGATAGCCCATATGAAATGGACTAATTTTTTGAAAGACACAATCGGCTAAAACTCACACAAGAAGGAACAGACAATATAAATAGGTCTATAACAATTATAGAAATTGAATCAATAATAACCTTCCAAAGCAGAAATCATCATACCTAGATGGATTCATTGGAACAAGTTGTGCCAATTTTCCTCAGTCTCTTCCAGAGAGTAGAAGTAGAGGGATTACTCTAATCCAACTCATTCTATGAAGCCAGTGTTACCCTAATACTAAACCAGAAGAAGATATTACAAGAAAACTGTAGACTGATACTCTTTTTAACATAGATGCAAAAATCCTCAATAAACTATTAACAAATTGAATCCAACAATGCATGAAAGTAATCATACACCACAACCTGACTGGTTCAACATTCAAATATCAATGTAACTTGTCACATCAACAGATTATAAAAAAGAAAAATCACATGTTTATATCAACAGACACAGAAAAAGAATTAACAAAATTCAACACTCATTCATGATAAATACTCTCATTAAACTTGGAATGGCAAGGAACTTTTTCAACTTAATAAAGAATGTCTACAGAAAAAGTATAGCTAACGTCACACTTAACAGTGAGAAACTCAAACCTTCCCCACTAATGTCATACACAAGTCAAGGATGTCCCCCCAACACTCCCTTTCAATAACATACTGGAGGATCTTGCTAACGTGATAAAGAAAAAAAAAGGAAGATAAAAGTATGCAGATTGAAAAGGAAAACATAAAACTTCTTTATTTTTTTGCAGATGACATAATCATCTATGTAGAAAATCTGAAGGAATAAACAAAAGAACTCCTGGAACTCATAGGGATTATAGCAAGGTTACAGTATGCAAAAATATCTTGTTTTATTGTCCTTCACTTTATTGCACTTCACAAATATTGCATTTTTGACAAGTTGAGTATTAAGACGTCAGTGGAGGAAGTAACAGCGGATATGGTGGAAAGAGCAAGAGAAGGAGAAGTGGATCCTGAAGATGTGACTGAGTCGCTGCAATCTCATGATCAAACACTTGAACGGACATGGACATTTTTATGGATGAGCAAAGAAAGTGTTTTTTTGAGATGGAATATCCTCCTGGTGAATATAGTGTGAGGATTGTGGAAATGACAACTAAGGATTTAGAATATGATGTAAACTTATTAGATAAAGCAGTGGCAGGGTTTGAGAAGATTGACTCCAATTTCGGAAAACGTTATACCATGGGTAAAATGCAATAAAACAGCATCACATTCACATGAGTCACACAAAAGTCACTCATAAAAGGAAGAATCAACTGATGCAGTGAACTTCATTGTTGTCTTATTTTAAGAAATTCCCACAGCAACCGCAACCTCTGGCAATCACCACTTTGGTCAATCAGCAACCATCGAAGTCTAGGCAAGACACTCCATTAGCAAAAAATGATTTCTGAAATCTCAGTGATGGTTAACATTTTTTTAAGCAATAAATTAGTATTTTTTAAGGTATGTACATTGTTCTTTTAGGCATAATAATACTGCACATTTAATAGACTACAGTATAGTATAAACATAATTTTAATATGCATTAGGAAGCCAAAAACATTTAATTTGCTTTATTGTGATATTATCTTTATTGTAGTGGTGTGGAACCAAATCCACAAATCTAAGCGATGTTTGTACTTAATTAACATTTAAAATTCAATCACCTTCCTGCATACCAACAAGAAACAAGTAGAATTTGATATTAAGAAAATAAGACTGGGTAGCTTCCCAAATAATGAAATACTTAGATATAAATATAACAAAACAAATGTAAAATATATATAGATAGGTCTTTATATAAATATATGGAAAACTATAAAAGTGTTCATGGAGTGGAAGATTTAATATCATCAAGATGTCAGTTCTTCCTGACTTGATCTGTACATTTAACATAAACCTCATGAAAATCTCAGCAAGTAATTTTGTGGATATTTATAAAAAATCTAAAGTTTATAAGAAGAAGCGAAAGACTCAGAACAACCAGCACAGTATTGAGAGCGAAAAACAAAGTCAGAAAACTGACACTACCTGATTTTATAAAGTTACTATAATGAAGACAATGAGGTGCTGGTGAAAGAATAGACAAACAGATCCATTGAACAAAATTAAGTACTCAGAAATAGGCCCTATAAATATAATCAATTTATATTTGACAAAAGAAAAAATACAATACAATACAGTGGAGTAAAGATAGTCTTTAAATAGTTCTGGAACAAGAGGCATCCACCGGCCAAAAAAAAAAAAAAAAAGAAAGAAATTAAACACAGACCTTACCCGCAAAAAATATATATATATATTATTTCAAAATACATCTTAGACATAAGTGTAAAATGCAAGACTATAAAATGTCTGGAAGATAATATAAGAGAAAACTGAGATGAGTTTGTGTAAGATGATGCCTTTGAGATATAACCCAAAGATAAAATCCATGAAAGAAATAATTGATAAGCTGGAATTCATTAAAAATAAAGATATCTGACCTGAGAGAGACAATGTCAAGAAATAAGAAGATAAGTGACAAACTAGGAGAAAATATTTGCAAAAGACAACATCTGTTAAAGGACTTTTCCCACAAATATGCAAAGAATTCTTAAATTCAGTAATAAGAAAACAAACCATTTTAAAATGGTGCAAAGACTTTAACAGACACCTTATCAAAGAAGATATTCAGATGACAAACAAGCAAATGAAAAGATGCTCCACAACAAATGCTATCAGAGAAATGCCAATTAAAATAATTATGATATACCATTACACTCCTATCAGAATATTCAAAATCCAGAATACTGACAACACCAAATGCTGACCAGGATGTGAAGCAACATGAACTCTCATGCATTGCTGGTGGAAATGAAAATAATACATCCATTTTAATTTTTTTTAAGTAGGGTCCACACACAGAGTAGAACCCAATGTGGACCAACTGAGGACCTTGAGACCAAGACCTGAGATCAAGTGTTGGGTGCTTAACCAACTGAGCCACATAGGCCATACAGCCATTAGTGTGTGTGTGTGTGTGTGTATGTGTGTGTTGCCCAAATGAATTTTTTCTTTTTCTCTTTTTTTATTAATTATTTTATTAACATAATGTATTATTTGTCCCAGTGGTATAGGTCTGTAAATCATCAGGTTTACACACTTCACAGCACTCACCATATCCCATAACCTCCCAAATGTCCATAACCCAACCACCCTCTCCACACGCCCCCTCCTCCCAGCAACCATCAGTTTGCTTTGTGAGATTAAGAGTCTCTTATGGTTTGTCTCCCTCCCAATCCAATATTGTTTCACTTTTTCCTTCCTTACCCCCTAAACCCGCACTCCTCCTCTCAAATTCCTCATGTCAGGGAGATCATATGATAATTGTCTTAGTCTGATTGACTTATTTCACTCAGCATAATACCCTCTAGTTCCATCCACATCATTGCAAATGGCAAGATTTCATTTCTTTTCATGGCTGCATAGTATTCCATTGTATTTTTCTGCCACCTCTTCTTTATCCATTCATCTGTTGATGGACATCTAGGTTCTTTCCACAGTTTGGCTATTGTGACCATTGCTGCTATAAATATTCGGGTGCACGTGTCCCTTCGGATCACTACATTTGTATCTTTAGGATAAATACCCAGTAGTGTGATTGCTGGGTGGTAGGGTAGCTCTATTTTCAACTTTTTGAGGAACCTCCATGTTGTTTTCAAGAGTGGCTTCACCAGCTTGCATTCCCACCAACAGTTTAGGAGGGTTCCCCTTTCTCTGCAACCTTGCCAGTATCTGTCATTTCCTGACTTGTTAATTTTTGCCATTTTGACTGGTGTGAGGTGGTATCTCATTGTGGTTTTGATTTGTATTTCCCTGATGCCGAGTGCTGTGGAACACTTTTTCATGTGTCTGTTGGCCATCTGGATGTCTTCTTTGCAGAAATGTCTGCTCATGTCTTCTGCCCATTTCTTGATTGGATTATTTGTTCTTTGGGTGTTGAGTTTGATAAGTTCTTTATAGATTTTGGATACTAGCCCTTTATCTGTTATGTCATTTTCAAATATCTTATCCTATTCTGTCAGCTGTCTTTTGGTCTTGTTGACTGTTTTCTTTGGTGTGCAAAAGCTTTTGATTTTGGTAAAGTCCCAATAGTTCATTTTTGCCTTTGTTTCCCTTGCCTTTAGAAATGTCTCTTGCAAGAAGTTGCTGTGGCCAAGGTCAAAGAGGTTGCTGCCTGTGTTCTCTTCAAGGATTTTGATGGACTCCTGTCTCACATTGAGGTCTTTCATCCATTTTGAGTCTATTTCTGTGTTTGGTGTAAGGAAATGATCCAGTTTCAGTCTTCTGCATGTGGCTGTCCAATGTTCCCAACACCATTTGTTGAATAGACTGTCTTTTTTCCATTGGACATTCTCTCCTGCTTTGTCAAGGATTAGTTGGCCATAGAGTTGAGGATCCATTTCTGGGCTCTCTATTCTGTTCCATTGATCTATGTGTTTGTTTTTGTGCCAGTACCATACTGTCTTGATGATTACAACTTTGTAATAGAGCTGGAAGTCATACAGCCATTATTAAAGACAGTTTGGTGGTTTCTTAGAAAACTAAACATACTCTTACCATATGACCAAACAATCATGCTCCCTGGTATTTACCCAAAGGAGTTGAAAAATTATGTCTACATAAAATTCTGTACATGAGTGTTTAACAGCCTTATTCATACATACCAAAACTTGGAAACAAGTAATATGTTCTTCAATGGGTGAATGGATTAATAAACTGTGGTACTTCCAGACAACAGAATATTATTCAGCACTAAAAAGAAATAAGATGTCAAGCCATAAAAAGACACAGATGATTCTTTTTTTTAAGATGTGGAGGATTCTTGGGTGCCTGAGTGGCTCAGTGGGTTAAACTGCTGCCTTCGGCTCAAGTCATGATCTCAGGGTCCTGGTATTGAGTCCCACATTGGGCTCTCTCCTCAGCAAGGAGCCTGCTTCCCTCTTTCTCTCTCTCTCTCTCTGCCTGCTTTCTGCCTACTTGTGATCTCTCTATGTCAAATAAATAAATAAAATCTTAAAAAAAGGTGCATATTACTAAGTGAAACAAACCAATCTGAAAAGGCTACATACTTATTATTTCAAATATATGACATATTGGAAAAGACAAAACTATGGAGACAATAAAAGGATCAATGGTTGGTAGGCATGAAGCTAGGAAGAGATTAATAGACAGAGTACAGAGGATTTTTAGGGCACTATGATATTACAATGATGATGTATGCCATAATACATTATACAAGCCCATAAATTATAAAACACCAAGAGTGATCTCGCAGATAAAGTATAGACTTTAGGTGACTATGCTGTGTCAGTTCCTCCTTTTGGTAAAACTGACAATTCTGGTATGTAATGTTGATAATAAGGAAGGCTATATATGCAAAAGGGCAGGAGGTATATAAGAAATCTATTATCTTTCTATCAATTTTGCTATAAATCTGAAATTGCTCCTAAAAATTTGCATTTATGCCAAAAAATGATTGTGGTGTCGATACAGGATTAATACACAAATCAATCACTGAAATATAATTCAGAAACAGTACTGCAATATTCAGCTGATACACGCTAGTATATTTCAGTTTACATCCTGCCCAGGGTGCCCAACAGTCTCATTTCAATACCAGGCCTCTCCAAGAACCCTGGAAGAACTTCCACAAACCAGGACCCAGTAGCAGTAGGCATAATTCCTGGCAAAACAGGGATTTCTAGGACTTTCTTGAGCACAAAATCAGGTCAATTCTGATTGATCAGTGCATGTGTCCTGGATTTCCCACCTTCCAAGACTGTGAGAAATAAATATTTGTTGTCTAAACCACCTAATCTATGGTATTTTTTTGAAATACTCCTGTGCCCAGATGCGCTATGGAATTTTTATTATAGTAGTCCAAAATGACAAAGACAGAAAGTAATACCATTTCCTTTCCAATTCTGAGGGGTTGTATAAAGTCAAAGATTTGAATTGTTATAGTTAATATAAGTTGGGCTGCTCAACACAGATTCCAATCCCTTTCTCTTTTTCTTACCTACTCCAGTGGCTGGAAAACTAAAAACTAGATTTACCTGTGCTGCTAGGTGAGGCAGTATGACAGAAATATAAAAGTAGGGGCGCCTGGGTGGCTCAGCGGGTTAAAGCCTCTGCCTGCGGCTTGGGTCATGAATTCCAGGGTTCTGGGATTCAGCCCTGCATTGGTCTTTCTGCTCACCAGGGAGCCTGCTTCCTCCTCTCTCTCTGCCTGTCTTTCTGCCTACTTGTGATCTCTGTCTGTCAAATAAATAAATAAAATCTTAAAAAAAAGAAATATAAAAGTACACAAGTGTCAAATTTTCTCATTAAATCCTTCCTATTTCCTGGAACATGTGTTATATTTGTAACATAGCAGTTGTCACTGGGGATGTTGGAGCAGAAAGAGAAAATTTTTGGTTCCTTCATGAAAGTTTTGGATTGCTATAATGTCCCTGGACTACTCACTTCTAGACTACTGTCATGCAAGAAAATTAAACCTTTTATTTACATAAGCCTCTATAGTAGAGCTTTCTGCAACCCATTAAAAAAAACAAAAAACAAAACAAAACAAAAACTGTCCTGATATACAAGACCCAGGAAAAATTTTACTTCTACTCTAACCCTTTCTCCAGAGGACTTAGTGGATTCCTCTATATGTAATTAAAGTTTGGCTACCTTTCTTCCTTTGTAATCTGTAACTTTAGAGTAATGGTAGTATCAGTGGGCTTTATGTTTCATTTACCTGAATAGATTCTCACAGAGTTGTATGCCTTTGAAGGACAAAGAGAGCCTTCACAATATTTACATTCCTTGTGGTGTTTAGGACAGTACCTTTCTTTTATCAGATGCACAAAAATATTTTATTTAAATTGAAGAATAAAGTAGAAAGTCAGTGAAAGAATAGAGTAGATATAAAGAAGAATAATTAAGGAAAATAGGTTTATAAAACAAGGAATAAAAATCTTTGGACCATATTATTTGGTTTTTGTCTTATCTCAGAAATGCAATAATGATTTAAAAACCTGTGTTTTACTAAGAGATCAGTAGCTATTGGCTTACCCTAAGGCATCAGCACTTCCTAGCTTCTATTAATTCTCAGGTAATGTCTTATATCTCAACCATTATTGCCTAATTAAAATAGCATAGTATTTCAACTTTGTCTTCAGAGAAAAGGTGACAGAGATACCAAAATTCTTTTGTGCTTAAAATATTTTTTTAATAGAGAAAAAGAGCAATGGGACAAAATGAGAAAAAGGCAAATCTAACTTTGTAACTGACAGCTGAAGATAGTGTAGGAAATATGAAGACCAACAAAATAAATGTAAATTTTTAAATCAGTCCTCCTCTTTTCATTTAGTTTTCAGTGTAAAGTGTGGGTCATGGAGAATTTTGCAACCAATTGGACCAGAGTCAAGCAACATTCTCAGCAACATGCATTAACTTTTTTATATCATCACCATCATTTATTTTTTTGTTAAATATTTTTATTTTTTTATTTTTTATAAACATATAATGTATTTTTATCCCCAGGGGTACATGTCTGTGAATCGCCAGGTTTACACACTTCACAGCACTCACCATAGCACATACCCTCCCCAATGTCCATTACCCCACCTCCCCTCTCCTGATCCCCCTCCCCCCAGCAACCCTCAGTTTGTTTTGTGAGATTAAGAGTCACTTATGGTTTGTCTCCCTCCTGATCCCATCTTATTTCTTTTCTTCTTTTCCTACCCCCCAACCCCCATGTTGCATCTCCACTTCCTGATATCAGGGAGATCATATGATAGTTGTCTTTCTCCAATTGACTTATTTCACTAAGCATGATACCCTCTAGTTCCATCCATGTTGTTGCAAATGGCAAGATTTCATTTCTTTTGATGGCTGCATAGTATTCCATCGAGTATATATACCACATCTTCTTTATCCATTCATCTGTTGATGGACATCTAGATTCTTTCCATAGTTTGGCTATTTTAGACATTGCTGCTATAAACATTCAGGTGCACGTGCCCCTTCAGATCACTACGTTTGTATCTTTAGGGTAAATACCCAGTATCATCACCATCATTTATTAAAGAACTGTTACCAAAATTCATCAGGAAAGTTAATTGAATTCTTTTTTTTTTTAATTTCTTTTCAGTGTAACAGAATTCATACATAGTTTTACACCACACCCAGTGCTCCATGCAATGCGTGCCCTCCATAATACCCACCACCAGGCTCCCCCAACCTCCCACCCCCCACCCCTTCAAAACCCTCAGGTTATTTTTCAGAGTCCATAGTCTCTCATGGTTCATCTCCCCCCCAATTTCCCT
>PISX010011485.1:0-65112 GCA_004024625.1 Mellivora capensis
AAAAAAAAAAAAAAAAAAAAAAAAAAAATTTAAAATAGCCAATAAAAAAAAAAAAACAAAAAACAAAAAAAAACATGTGATATGTAACATAACTAGAAGTGACAACACAGGACAGGAGGTGAAAATTGAGGAATACAGGTATAGCAATATTAAAATAGACTGTTAAGTTAAAGATGCATTTTGCTGATCTCTTGAAGAAAATCGTTATAAAAAAAATAAAGAGATTCAGTAAATAACTCTAAAATGGAACATTAGAATTACTCAATCCAAGCAATGTTAGAAAAAGAAAAAGTGGGGCACCTGGGTGGCTCAGTCATTAAAGGTCTGTCTTTGGCTCAAGTCATGATCACAGCTTCACATCGGGCTCTCTGCTAGGGGGAAGCCTGCTTCTCCCTCTCCCACTCCCCCTGTGTGTGTTCCCCTCTCTTGCTATGTCTCTCTCCATCAAACAAATAAAATTTTTAAAAAAAGAAAAGAAAAAGAACAAAGAATGAATAGGGAAAATAATAGCCAGAGGGTAGACTTGAACCCAAACCTAGAGACAAATAAAACTTAAATGGTCTAAACATCCCAAATAAAGGGTAGATTGTCAAACTCGATAAAAAGCCAGATTGAGCAACATGATGTCTAGAAGACACATGCATTAAAAATAAATAACTAGGTAAAAAGTAAAAAGATGAAAAATATTATAGGATGCTAAGAATCATCCTAAAAATATTGGAGGGGCTATATTAATACCAGACCATGCATTCTTAAGGACAAAATATATTTGTAAAGAGAAACATTCATGATTATAAAAGAGATAATTCATCAGTAAGACAAAATACACTTAAATATGTAAATAAGTATGAACTTCTTGAGAGTTTCAAAACATATAAATTAATTACTTATAGAACTGAAAGGAGATATATCCACAATTTTAGTTGAAAGTTGGAGCTCCTATTTCAAGTAGACAGACTTTAAATGCAAAAGAAATGTTAATCTCTATAGATCATATGTTAAGCCATAGAAATATCTCAATAAATTTCAAAGAATCAAAATCAAATAGTTTATATTCTCAGACCACTGAGGAGTAAGTAGCCTAACATATCCAAATAATGATCAGTTAAATAATAATTATACATAGCCCATGGGCCAAAGGACAAATCACAATAATAATTATAAAATATTTTTAATTGAAGAATAAATATCAAAAAGCAGTGCTTCAGGGGTAATGGTGTGTGTGTGTGTGTGTGTGTGTGTGTACAACATATAATTCTAAAAATAAATATACTGAGTTTAAAAATTAAATATAGGGGTGCCTGGGTGGCTCAGTGGATTAAGCCTCTGCCTTCGGCTCGGGTCATGATCTCAGGGTCCTGAGATCAAGCCCCGCATCTGGCTCTCTGCTCAGTGGGAAGCCTGCTTCTCCCTCTCTCTCTCTTTGCCTGCCTCTCTGGCTGCTTGTGATCTCTGTCAAGTAAATAAATAAAAATCTTTTTAAAAAATTAAATACTAGAAGAAATATCCAATGATATATAATTGTATCAAAGATCCAAGTTTTACCTTAGAAAGGCATGATAAAAAGAGAAAAAAAGTATATAAAAAGGAAAGGAATAATAAAATAACAATATGAAAAAAAGAGAAAACTTACTAATCTAAATGATTTTTTAAAATCTCATTAAAATGGATAGTTTTCTGGCTAGACTATTTCATGTCACCCAGGATCTTTAGCAAGATTTAAGCTTAATTTTTATATATTTTCTATAATTGTTCCAATATGTCTAATTATTTTGCTAACTGTATATTATGTTTGTGAGAAATACTCAATTTTTATAAACCTGATTCTCTTAAACATGTTTGCGACTGAAACTAATGGGAAAAAAACAGTAAAAATTCACACCAGCAATCTCAGAAAGAAATGAATCATCTAATTGGTCCTGCAGATAAAGTGAACAACTTCTTTTCACTGATATAAAGAAATGGACATAGAAATGTAAACTGGTGCAGCCACTATTGAAAATAGTATGGTGATTTCTCAAAAAAATAAAAATAGAACTACCATATGATCAACAATTCCACCTCTGGTATTTATTCTAGGGAAATGAAGTCCCTATATTGAAAAGATATCTGCACTACATGTTCACTGCAGCATTATTTCAACAGTAAGAGCACTGAAGCAAATCAATTGTCCATTTATGGTGGAATAGATAAAGAAAGTGTGGTGTGTGTGTGTGTGTGTGTGTGTATGGTTAATAATTACGGTGGTAATTATTCAGCCATAAAGAAGGAAATCCTGATATGTGCAGCAATATGGATGGAACTTGAAAGCTTAACAAAATAAGTCAGAGAAAAACAAATAGTGTATGTTCTCACTTATATGTGAAATTTAAAAATATATATATAAAATCCAGGAGCAACCACAACATCCCATAAATGGGAGCTAGTAAATATATATGTGTCAAGAAACTATAGTCATTAGAATAGAGAAAGATCTCCTAGATACACTATTTAGTGGACAAGTGAAGAACAATGTGAAACCATTTGTGTATAACTTTTAAATTTTTAAAAGGATATATATTTTTTTCTTTTTTCTCCTTTGGACCATATTTAAGAAAGTATTAACAATTACAGGGGTGCCTGGCTGACTCAGTTAGTAGAGCATGTGACACTGGACTTGGGAGTTGGAGTTCAAGCTCCACTGTGGGGGGTGCAGATGACTTAAGAAAGTACTAACAGTTGCCACTTTTGGAGGGACTGGAGATTTGGGGATCAGCATATAGCAAGAAAGAATGTATATTGTATTCTATTTATATGAAATTCTAGAACAGACAAGTTAATGTAATATGACAGAAAGTTAAGTACTTGGCTAGGACAAATTGGGTGGCAGTTATCATGAAGGAAAATAAGGGAATTTTGGCGGTAATGAATATTTTCTATATCTTATGATGGTAGTTACTTGATTATGCATATTTGTCAAATATATAAAATTGTAACCCCAAAACATTTGTATTTGAGTATGTGTCAATTATACCCAAATGAAATTGATATGCAGGTTATTAAGGATGTGCATATATTGAAGAAATTTGATACTATTTATAAATGTCAAAATATCACCTTGAAGACTGATCAGTTGTGGAAAATCCCATAAGATAAGCTATAGATTTATCATTTAGTGGCAAGTAAATTGCATTCTTATAATTTCCTAAAGGTATAGGTGTTTTTTTTTTCTTGGTGCCCACTAATCAATACTTTTATGCTCCTCTGAAAACACAAGAAACACAAGAGACTATTTCAGAATCTCAGAAAACCCTCCTACAGTAGAATATAGTGCTTGTTGCTGTTTTAGATAGAGCAGTGATACCACAGCAGTTCTTACAATCCATTCAACTTGCCATTCCTTTAGAAGTTGCTATCTATAGCTTCATAGTCCAGTAACTTGGGCTTACTTATTTTTTTTAAGATTTTATTTATTTATTTGACAGAGAGAGAAAGAGATCACAAGTAGACAGAGGGGCAGGCAGAGAGAGAGGGGGAACCAGGTTCCATGCCAAGCAGAGAGCCTGATGCAGGGCTCGATCCCAGGACCCTGAGATCATGACCTGAGCCTAAGGCAGAGGCTTAACCCACTGAGCCACCCAGGTGACCCCTTGGTTTTACTTATTAATCAAGTCCTCTTTGGATTTGCTTCTGTGCTTGTATGTTTCTACCACTCTTGTCTTCTAGTACTAAGGGCTTCTTCTACATTTGCTTATACATTTAGTTGTCTATGTCTCATTTTTAAAATACTCCAAATATATAATTTTGTTCTTTTAAAATTATTACTTAATATGCTTATTTATTATGGTTGATGCCTTATTTATATTTGTTTCATTCCATAGATTATGTCTTAATGTAGACAGCATTATATTCTATATGGTGTATGTATATATTAATATATACATTTGATTTTATATACAATAATAATAATACAAAAAATAATACAAATAAATGTGTAATGAGAAAGTTTAGAAAATAGCATAGCCTATTTGAAAATTTTCAATTTTTTTGTAACTATTTGCATTGTAGTGAACTGATTTCACTTTTGAAATTCTTGTAAGGTTTAACTTTTTTGTTTGACTTTTAATAAGAATTACAAGTTATGCTGTGATATATCCACACAAATAGAAAGATACACATAGATAAAGCTCACAAGCTTGTATAATTAAAAATTTTATGTAGGTATTTTATATTATATTTTAGGTATATATACCTTTTAAGTAGGTGTATATGCATGTATGTACATATATATGTACCTGCATATATATGTATATATGATAGAAAAGTATATTCATAGAAAAGTGTGTGTGTGTGTATAATAGAAAGGTTATATATGTTAATATATAAAAGAATAGAAAGAAAATTGAGTTTCCCAAATTAAAATAGTACCTCTGGAGGATTTTTGCAGTTAGTATGTGTTATATTTTCAATTAGAATGGATTCTCTAGCCTGGAAGAAATAAAAATCTTTTTCAAAATATCTTTTAAAAGGATTTCTATTTGTATTGGATAATGCAACATCCCAAAAGCAAGTTGTGCTATTCCTCCCACCTTTTGCAATTTTATTTCAATGTAAATTATTTTTTCATTAGAGTGTCTTCTCTTTCTGGCTAGTTTCCATCAGCTCCTGTGAGTTTTGATGATTCATACATTGCCTCCAATACACAGAGCAAACATAAAAAAGAAATTAAACAACAGAAGCAGGCTCAACACCATATAAAGGGAACATCACTTTTGTTTAAGTAATAGTTCATTATCACTCTTTAAAGTACTTTAAAAGCATGCCTCAGTAATTTATATGAGGAAGGGAAGTATTGCTGAATTCTTAACAAACTGAAAACTAAGGCTGAGAGTTTGAGTCTTTAAAAAAAAGAAAAAAAATGTAATAAAACTTGATTGTATTAACAGTCATCTCAAAGCTTATGTTCTTTCTGAGTATGATACACAGCCTCACAAAATTCTGTGTAAATGGTAGAGCTTTACATGAGTACATAGTCTTTGATTTATTTTATGCCAATTAAACTCAACAAACATTTACTGAGTCATAATATGTGTCAGACTGTGAAAAGTGCTAGGGATAAAAAGATAAATATGGAAAACTATTTGTTTTCAAGGGCACATAATCAAGAGATGAAGATAGTGATGTAAGTAAATCATTGGAAAAAAATGTGATAAGTGCAATTTTGCAAGTATTTCCAAAATAGAATCACAAATCACAAATCACAAGTCATCAACTTGAATGCATAAGGTATATTCTCAAAGAAAAAAATGTTTTATAAGGATCATAAAATAGGAGTAGGTTCTTTTTCCAGATGGGAGCAGAGTGAGATTGGGAGGTTGGTGAGGAAAGAAAAGTATTTCAGGAGGCAGAACAGCATGTGCAAAACTAGAAATATATTAGACAGTTAAGGGAACTGCAGAGTTTTGGTCTTAATTGAAATGTAGACTATATTTATGTAACAAAGGCAAATTAGGCAAAGAGGAAATTTTTGTGCATATCTTCTGATAGTCTAATAAGCTCTGACACAGTAGAATCCACTGAGAACATTAAAAAGAAACAAACAGGAGTAATATGGTCATATTTATATTCTAGCTCTTGAAGATATGGATTAGGGACAAGAGTGGAGCTTATTTTGCTTCAGTGGGAGACGATGAGACAGTATGACTTAAGTCTTTAGTAGTTAGGCAGGGGTTGATAGTTAGAGATACTAACGTAATAAAATCAATAGTATTCAATGACCTATGAGATGAGGTAAGAGAAAGAAAGGAGGGAGTTCTAGGGGGTCTCCTGAATTTGTGCGTTAAGTGATTAAATGGTTCATTCAATATGGGAATATAGAATGATGAGCATGTTGCAAAGAAAGATTTTAAATTGGATTTTGAACATGTTGACATGGAATCTATGCATTAAAAATCATTTTGATAATTGGCATTTGGTGTTTGCTGTGCATTTGTGGATGAAATTCTTGAACAGTTTACTGGATTTGAAAGGTTTAGAGTATTGGCCTCCATTTCTTTAGTTTAAAATAGTACAATTTGATAAAGCAAATTATTTTTAGTTTGAATTATTAGTGCTGTTTAATGTAGGTTTTTAGGTGATTATACAGACCATACCAAAGGGGATTTTTATTGTCTGTTTTTATTGTTTAATTTTTCTTTTTGATACATTGTTATAGAAAAAAATTTGTGAAGGAGAATCGTATTTGTTTTCAATTACTTTGAAATTACTTGGAGCCACGTTACCTCAGGTTGGATTTGAAATAAAATTAAAATTCTAGAAAGCCTAATGCAAGGGAGGAAAAGGAACATTTTGTTTTCATTAATGCCAGAAATGCTAGTTTTTAAAGTTTGATATTGGAATTATCTTCTCACTTTCTTCCCAAAAGGCAATTACATTGCATCCTGTGAATGCAGAAAAGTGCTGATTTCATCAAATTAAAATGTGACATTGAAAGACTTTACATGTAAACGTATTGCTGAATATTACTATTTTAAAAAGCAGAACTAAAGAAAGAACTTGCCTGTATCTAATATGGCCATGCTCCCATTGACCATAATATTAACACCTCATTTAACTGACAAAGTTAAGGAAAGGCTGAGTTCACTCCATTGCTACTGTTATTCAGCCAGATATGAGTTTCATTAAAATCATTATTGGTGAATTTTATTTATATAAATCATTGAAAAGTAGGCTTTCTCCCCATGCACAATGTAATTTCTCACATCTACCAATGCATTATAGGCAAAGAGCAATAACCTCTCTCTTGACCTAATATCTGGAGGGAAAGCACAAATCTATTTTCATTCAGCATTCTTTTAAGATTAAAAACTATGTCAGTAATTTGTCTAAAATCTTAAAAGTGTCTTATTTTCTCTATGATGTATTGTTTTAAGTTATCAATGCTATATTAGTAGGGAAACAATTGTTTTAATAAAATAGTTTCATTTTTTTAATTTTAATTTTTTAGTTTTATCTAAACTCAAGTATACATACAGTGTAATGATAGTTTCAGGTGTACTATTTAGTGATTCAACACTTATATACAATACCTGGTGCTCATCACAAGCATACTCCTCAATCTCCATCACCTATTTAACTCATTCCTCACCCACCTTCCCTCTGGTAGCCATTAATTTGTACTCTATATTTAAGAGTCTGTTTCTTGGTTTGCCTGCTTCATGATCACTTGTTTTGTTTCTTAAATTCTACATATGAGTGAAATCATATGGTATTTTTCTTTCTCTGACTGATTTAATTCACTTAGTATAATACTCTATAGCTCTATCCATGCCCTTACAAATGGCAAGGTTTCATTCTTTTTTATAGCTGAATAATATTCCACTGTGTGTCTGTGTGTGCAATATATATACATATACTGCATCTTCTTTATGCATTCATCAGTCCATAAGTAGCTGGACAACAATACACAAAAGAATGAAACTGGACCACTTTCCTACACCATACACAAAAATAAACTCAAAATGGATTAAAGACCTAAAAGTGAGACAGGGAACCATCAAAATCCTGGAGGAGAAAAGAGGCAGTAACTTCTTTGACATTGGCTTTATCAATTTCTTACTAGATATGTCACCTCAGGCAAGGGAAACAAAACCAAAAATAAACTAGTGGGACTTCATCAGAACAGAAAGCTTCTGCACAAGGAAGGAAATAAACAAACTAAAAGGCAACCTATGGAATGGGAGAAGATATTTGCAAATGATGTATCTGATAAAGGGTTAGTTTCCAAAATATATAAAGACTTAAAAAACTCACACCCCCCAAACAAACAAACAAAAATCCAGTTAAAATATGGGCAGAAGATATGAATAGACTTTCCAACCAAGACTTACAGATGGCTAACAGACACATGAAGAGATGCTCAACACCACTAATCATCAGGGAAATACAAGTGAAAACTACAATGAGATAACCCCTCATGCCTGTCAGAATGGCTAAAATTAACAACACAGGAAACAACAGATGTTGGTGAGGATGTGGAGAAAGGGGAGCCCTCTTAAACTGTTGGTGGAATACAAACTGGTGCACTACTGTGGAAAATAGTATGGAGGGTCCTTGAAAAGTTAAAAAGAGAAATACCATGCTATGACCCAGCAATTACACTAGTAGGTATTTACCCAAAAGATACAAAAATGCTAATTCAAACAGATACTTGCATCCTGATTTTATAGCAATGTTATCAACAATAGCCAAATTATGGGAAATAATTTTAAAACTATGAATTACATGTTATATTACTGGAAAGTTATATCTGATTAAGTGAAAATAGGAATGTGAAAGTGCCTTGTGGTATCATCATAATGCTATGATTGTGATTGAATTTCTTTAAGACTGAGACCTAATACTCTATCTAGGTGTGCCTGGTACTCTGAAGTCATTGCAGGATACTTAACACTCACAGTTGAAATCTATCTGTAGGAAGGAGACTGGCTTCCTTCTCAACAGCCTTTGAGGTGGCACTTATTCTTCCAATTAAAATTAATCTTAAAAGTGTTTTCTGGGTTTACTTTGATACTTTGACCTATCATAAAAACTGTGTAACTTGTATTGCAATGACTCATTTTCCAAATATCTATTGTTTCTTCTTGATAAGTAAAACTGTTACCCAAATTATGGAAAGACCCCTAATGTTGATAGATGAATGGATAAAAAAGATGTGGCATATATACACAATGGAATATTACCCAGCCATCAAAAAGAATGAGATCTCATTAATTGCTAGGATGTGGATAGAGCTGGGGAGTATTATGCTAAATGAAATAAGTCAGTTAGAGAAAGGCAAATCCCACACAATTTCACCTATGTGGATTTCAAGAAACAAAACAGATGAACACAGGGGAAGAGAAAAAGAAAAAAAAGGGAGAGAGAGAGAGAGAGAGAGAGAAGCAAACCATAAGAGATTCTTAACTATAGAGAATAAACTGAGGGTTGATGGAAGGGAAGTGGGAGAGGGATGGGCTAAATAGGTGATGGGGATTAAGTAGGGCACTTGTGTTTAGAACTGGGTGTTTTATATCGGTGATGAGTTATGAAATTCTATTTTTGAAACCAATACTACACTATATGTTAACTAACTATAATTTAAATAAAAACAAAAAATAAAATTAAAATATTCATGTAAAAAATAAGTAAAACTACTACTATTCATAGAACACCCACATAACTCATGATGAAATTAAATAATGGGATATCTATACAACTATTGCAAATCTTTGAGAAAGTACCCAAATAAACTCATTCCTTTTTTTAACAAAAAATAAATAAATGAATACATTTAAACTGTTCTTTGTTATAAAAGTCAAAGAAACTCAATCTACACTCATGTCATTATGTGAACATTATTATTTTTTTCTTTTTCCTCCATAAAACAATGCCTACAGTTTCTTAAGAAATCATCAAGTATATCCATAGTCTGGAATAGAATCTATGAATTGCCTTAGATTTCTTTATCTAAAAACTACTCACACATTGTCCAAGACATCCAATCTTCTCTTTAAGAAAAGCAGAAACAACAAAACAAAAGTTGATATGGAAATCCACAATGAAAAAATAAGTCCATTAGAGTTGAAACAGCTCATCATGTATTTTCTAGTTTCTATGATAAGTTTCAAAATAGCAGAAGTTAAAGAAAAAAAAAAGTCAAAATTCTCAGACACAGATCATCTAAACAGAAAATCAAGAAGAAAATAATAGCTTTCAATGACACACTGGACCAAATGGATTTAACAAATATTCAGAACACTGCATCCTAAAACAGCAGAATACACATTCTTTTCAAGTGTGCATGTAATATTCTCCAGAATAGATCACATAACTTATGAAACAAACCTTCCTAAATTCAGAAGATTGATTTAATACTATGTAAATTTTCTGACCACAACACTATGGAACTGGATTTTAACCACAAGAGCTAATCTGGAAAGACAACAAATGCATAGAGGTTAAATAACATGTTACAAAACAATGAATGGGTCAATTAGTAAATAAAAGAAGAAATTAAAAAGTGCATGGGAACAAATGGAAATGAAATAATAGTCCAAAACCTTTGGAATCAAGCAAATTGGTTCTAAGGGGGATGCTAATAGCATTATAGGCCTACCTCAAGAAGCAGAAAAGTCTCAAATAAACCACTTAAGCTTAGGATAAAGGAGCTAGAAAAAGAACAAACAAAACCTAAAACCATCAGGAGGAAGGAAATAAAGACTACCATAAGAGACATAAGGAACTATGACTATAGGCAACAGACTGAGGATTGCTGGAGAGGAGGTGGGTGGGAGAATGGGGTACTTGGGTGGTTAACATTAAGGAAGGCACTTGATGTAATGAGCACTAAGGATTACATGCAACTGATGAATCACTAAATTCTACCCCTGAAACTAATAATACCTTATATGTTAACTAAATTGAATTTAAATTAAAAAAAAAAAGATGTATTCTAAAAAGAAAAGATTAGGACAGAAATAAATTATACACAAACTAAGCAACAACAAAAATAGGTCAATGGAATGAGGAGATGGTTCTTTGAAAAAATCAATACAATTGATAAAACTCTAGCCTGGCTTACCAAAAGAGAGAGAGAGAGAGAGAGAGAAAGCACCCAATAAATCACAAATGAGAGAGGAGAAATAACAATCACCACAAAAATACAATTGTAAGAGAATATTATGAAGAACTACATGCCAAAAAATTGAACAACCTAGAAGAAATGGATAAATTCCTAGAAATATGTAACCCACCAAAAATGAAATTGGAAGAAATAGAGAATTTGAACAGACTGATAACCACCAAAGAAACTGAATCAGTAATCAAAAAACTCCCCAAAAAACAAAAGTCCATGGCTTCACAAGTGAATTTTACAAGCATTAAAGAATGGTTAACATTATTCTTTTCAGGTTATTCCAAAAAATAGAAAAGTAAGGAAGACTTCCAAATTCATTCTACAAGGCCCTGATACCAAAAACAGATAAATACACCACAAAAAAAAGAGAAATATAAGCCAATATTCCTGATGAACATAGATGCAAAAATTTTCAACACGATATTAGCAAACAGAATCTAACAATACATTAAAAAAAATCATTGACCGTGATCAAGTTGGATTTATTCCTGGGTTGCAAGGGTGGTTCAATATTTGAAAATCCATCAACATGATACGTCACCTCAATAAGAGAAAGGAGAACCATATGATCATTTCAGTAGACACAGAAAAAGCAATTGACAAAATACATCCATTCATGATAAAAGCCCTCAACAAAGTAGTTTAGAGGAGACATCCTCAAAATAATAAAGGCCATATATGAGAAACCACAGCTGTCAACATCCTTAATGAGGAAAAACTGGGAGATTTCCCCCTATGGTCAGGAACAAGACAAGGTTGTTCAATTTTACCACTTTTATTCAGCATAGTACTTGATGTCCTAGCCATGACAATCAGACAAGAAAAATAAAAAACATCCAAGTTGGTTAAGGAAGAAGTAAAACTTTCATTATTTGCAGGTGACATGATATTACATTTAGAAAACCCAGAAGACTACACCAAAAAACTGCTAAAACTGATTAGTGAATACAGTAAAGTCATAGGAAACAAAACCAAGATACAGAAATATGTTAGATTTCTGTATGCCAATAATGAAGCAGCAGACAGAGAAATTAAGGAAACAATCCAATTTAAAGTTATACCAAAAATAACAAAATATCTTGGAATAAACCTAATCAAAGAGGTGAAAGGCCCATTCTCTGAAAATGATAGAACGCTGATGAAGAAACTGAAGATAATACAAAGAAATAGAAGACATCCCACACTCATGGATGGAAGAACAAATATTGTTAAAATGTCTGTCCCTTCCAAAGCAGTCTACACATTCAGTACAATCCTTATCAAAACACCAATAGCATTTTTCACAGAACTAGAATAAACAATCCTAAAATTTGTATGAAACCACAGATGACCCCAAATAACCAAAGCAACCCTGAAAAAGAAAGAAAAGCTGGAGACATCATAATTCTGGATTTCAACTTATATTACAGAGCTGTACAGTATGGTACTGAAACAAAAATTGACACATAAATCAATGGAACAGAATAAAAAACCCAGAAATAAACTCACAATTTTATGGTCACCTAATCTTTAACAAAGCCGGAAAGAATATTCAATGGGAAAAAGGCAGTCTTTTCAACAAATGGTGTTGGGAAAATTGGACATGCAGAAGAATGAAATTGGACCACTTTGTTACACTCATAAACAAAAATAAATTCAAACTGGATTAAAGACCTAAGGATGAGACCTGAAACCACAAAAATCCTAGAAAAAAAGGCAGTAACTTCTTTAACATCGACCTTAGCAACTCTCCCCAAATAGAGAGCCTGACATGGGGGTCAATCCCAGGACCCTGGGATCCTGATCTGAGCTGAAGGCAGATGCTTAACTGACTGAACCACCCAGGCACCCCAAGCATACAACTCTTGATATCAAGGCCATGAGTTCAAGCCTCAATTTGGGCACAGAGCTTGTTTGGGGGAAAAAAACAAAAGACAGGACAGAAGGCATGAGCAGACAATTCTCCACATCAGACATATAGGTGGTCAACAGAAACATGAAAAGATACTCATAATCACTTATCATTAGGGAAATGCAAATCAAACAACAATAAGAGATCACCTCATACCTATCAGAATGGCTAAAATCAACTCAAGAAACAACAGGTGTTGGCGAGGATGTGGAGAAAAGGAACTCTCTTGCATTGTTGGGGGAATGCAAACTGGTGCAGCCATTCTGGAAAACAGTCTGGAATTTCCTCAAAAAGTTAAAATAGACCTACCCTATGATCCAGCAATCACACTTTTGGATATTTACCCAAAGAATGCAAAAACACTAATTCAAAGGCAGACATGCACTGCTATGTTTATTGCAGCATTATTTACAATACCCCAGATATAGAAGCAGCAGCCCAAGTGTCCATCAATTAATTAGTGGATAAAGAAGTGGTGTATATTTTTGCAATGGAATATTATTCAGCCACAGAAAAGAATGGCATCTTTTGGTAGAATGAAATCCATTTGCTAGGACATGAATAGAGCTGGGAATATTAGGCAAAGTGAAAGAAGTCAGTCAGAAATACAAATACCATATGATTTCACTCATATGTGGACACAAAACAAATGATCATGGGGGAAATAAAGAGACAAATCAAGAAACAGACTCTTAGCTAGAGACTACAAACTGACAGTTAACAATGAAGAGGTGGGTGGGAGGATGGGTTAAATAGGGGATGGGCATTAAGGAGTGCACTTGTGATGCACACTGGGTGATTAAAATAAAAACTTAAAGCAGGGACGCCTGGGTGGCTCAGTTGGTTGAGCAGCTGCCTTCGGCTCAGGTCATGATCCCAGCGTCCTGGGATCGAGTCCCACATCGGGCTCCTTGCTCAGCGGGGAGCCTGCTTCTCCCTCTGCCTCTATCTGCCTGTGCTCGCACTCTCTCTCTCTCTCTCTCTGACAAATAAATAAATAAAATCTTAAAAAAAACAAACTTAAAACAATTCTAAATCTCAAGGATTAGAGCGAGTGGTGTGTTTGTAACTATAAGACAGTTTTTTAACAAAATGTAAATGTCCCATAAACACAGTAATGAAACATGTATTTCCTTTCATAGAAAAGCAATGAACTGTGGCCATCATGCTCCCATCTCCCCCCAACATGTCCACAGAAATATATACTTGACTGCTTATTCTCTACTTTTATATGAACAAAAATCCTTAGGGGCATCATTTTTTTTGCTAATATTTCATAGAAGTTCAGTGAGATGAGCAAATCTTCCTCCATTCTTTCTGTTTACCTTTCCTGAACTTAGTAATTACTCATCAGTACAAAAATACATCTTCTAAACTAACAAAGTCCACAAATGCATAGACATTAAATAATAATTTTTGGAAGAGGGACCAACACTACTGACACCAATAAAAAAAAGATTTACAAATAAAATACTTGAAAAATATAAATGTTTTTGTTTTAAGCTGTCCTTAAGACAAGGTAAGTAATAACTGAAATGTCTGTAACCCAAAACAAGTCCTTATCAGTTGGAAGAGAATAATTAGCTGGTAAAATTGTCTTCCTGAATGTGGAATCTAAAAGATTTTAATGTGGGTACGGGAAAGCCAAATACACTATTTCATAAATGTGTTCTTTTCTGAATGCATATAGATACTTAGTCATGGGGAAAAGTGGATGGGTGGAAAAGTGGAAGGGTGAAAAAGAACTTTTGACTCATGTGTCTCTGAGGAAGAGTTTTTAGATGGTGGTATACCTCATGCAATTCAGAAAAAGTTCACCTTTGAACAATAAGGTCAATTTCAGTCAGACTGAAGAAAGAATGCCCAAAAAGTCTCAGAGTGCATGACATCTGGAAATAAAGTACAGTGATCACAAAGTCTTCCATATGAGTGCAGGTTGTCTCATAAAACAAACCAAATGAGAAAAGTTTTGGTATATAAATTTAAATAGTGTCAACAATTAAATGAAATTGGAGATTCTGGGTAAGAGATGGTGGTGTTTCACAAAGAGACAAACTTTGAACAGTTCAAGCCTGGTGGAAGCCAATGGTTTGGATAAATTATGAAAGTTGACCTGAATTTCTACTTTGCAGGACAGTAGCTACTTTATGTAGAATTGGTCACATCTTAATGAAAAGTCTAATTTCAACCTTGTAATGTATTACTGTTTTTAATACATCATTTGGGTGTGAATCATAGATTTCTGCAATTCACACACAGTTGATTATAAATTTTACAAGGCAACCAGAGTTGCATGAGCATAGAGATTTTGAATCAGGACAACAAAGATTTTTTTTTTCCAATTTCAGGTTGTTCTTAATGGAAGGTGGGAGAGGTGACTGATCCTATTTCAGATTTTTCATTTAGAAATATCCAATTACTCGAGATTTTGTACTTAAAAAAAAAAAAATTCCCCTTCAGAATGTGGCTCTCTTCCCCCTCTCTCTCTCTGCCTGACTCTCTGCCTATGTGTGATCTCTCTCTGTCAAATAAATAAAATATTAAAAAAAAAAGAAAATCCTAGAGGAAGGAAACTTTTTTCTAAAAATCAAAATCAAACAAGAAAGTAGACAACTCATTTTATTTGGTTTGTGTATCTCTAAGCATATAAAAATGCTCAGTAAATATCAGTGATGATGATTTCTAAAGTATAGTTCCCTAACAGGAAGGTATTTTTCTTTGTAAATATTATCACTTGTGATTCTTTGTTATTTAAAGAAGACCCCTTTTTCCTACTTATTTATTCTTTTCTTTCTTTTATTTGACATGCTATAGAAATTTATTTTTTTAATTTTTATTTATTTATTTATTTGATATGCTGTAGAAATTTAAAAAAACTGCTAACTTTAGCTTACATAGCATGAGACTAGGATTCAGTGGTAAATAGATTGTGGAAGGAAGTAGCAATGAACCACTCTAATGATATATAAATTGTGCTGATAATCTATTAAACACTCTGCAGGTAAGTAGGGTAACAAACACTGCAAACAAAATAAAAATTTTCAAAATAGAAACTAAACAGTAGGTCACTAAGTATTAATAAACTGAATTAAGAAAATATTCTTAGGAAAATTAAGCTGACTATTTTGATTTTCTGGTCTTGATTTAAATTCCAGAAATTAGACCAAAAACAACAAACCAAGCTGACCTAATGAAGTCATTTTGTAAAGTTCATACTGAGACTAACAAATATTATTTTTTAAATGTAAGTTTACTCTAAAAGGAAATTAATTTTCAACAAAAAATGGTACTGTTATTTACAGCATACAGACTTTATTTTTTAAAGGAAGGAGGTTTGTAGAACATTAGCACAGAACTATTAGATAAACCCTTTCTGCCTCATCAAGAGTCTCTCCTCTTGGTAGTTTTTTTTTCTTCCCAAGAGAGACATAGTGTTGTATATATGATAAAATATGCAATTTCCTAGAAAGTATTTATTTCCCCCCATAAACTGCAACTATATTTCCACATTGTAAACACTGCAATTGTAATAAAATAGATATAGTTGAAATACAAATTTTATCAATCAGTGCAAAAAATGTGTTTGGATTTTATATTATTTGTGTTTAAAAAATTTCTGATAGTAATATAGACTGGGATAGGTATATCCATTTCAGTAATGCAGGTTGCATGCTATTATTTTAGAAGAAAAATAATTTATATTAAGTTATTTCTAAAATATTTTAAATTATTTAAATATTTTAATTATCTAAATATTTTAAAATATTTAAATTATTTGTCTAGAAATATAGTGCACATATGTTGAAATAATTCAGGTAATGAAGTCCTAGATTAAAAAAAATCTCAAATTCTACCTATCAGAATTAAGTGTTGATTACATTTTGGCTCATTCTGTTGCATTCTTTTACTTGTGTCTGTATTAACATATTGCTTTTTAAAAATTAGGATCCATGTATATAGTAGTTGACCTTACTTTCTCACCTCATGTTATTTCATATATTTATTTCTATACATATTTTCATTACATAATTGTAGAGTTGTGACACTGTATTTTAAAAACTTGGGCTAATAGAGAATCATTTCTTTGGTTAATTTTTTTCCATCATAAATAATGGTAAGATAAAAACTCTTACATGAGATTGTTATAGCAATCATGATACACATCTCAATGATGGTGATCAGGAACACAGATATTTGGAAGGAGACTACATGGATTCTAATTCTAGTTTTACCAAATAACTAGTTGGATGATCTTGGGTAAGTTTGTTTGTTTTAGGATTTTACTTATTTATTTGACACAGGGAGAAATCACAAGTAGACAGATCAGCAAAGCTTTAACAAGGCAGAAGCTTTAACCCACTGAGCCACCCAGGCACCCCTCAAATATTTTTTATATAGTTTACTAATCTCTTAAAGTATTTAATATAAATGCCCACCAACACTATTTGAGAATGTTCAAAATTCTATACACATACCAGCATATTATTTTAATAATTACTTCCCTATTTGGTGTTCTGAAAGTATCTTTTTTTTCCCATTTTCCTGATTACAAACTAGTTTACCTTTGCATTGTATATTCTTTTGACATTTGAATTTATTCTCGTGTTTTCAAGGTAAGAAAACAAAACATTTGTTTAGTTGTTATTTTTTGTTTTCTTTCACTTATAATTTACCAAAAGTACCTCATTTCCTTAGCTAAAATTTTTAGAACAGTATAAAAAGTAGACTATATTTTAGAAAAATAATTGAAAATATCTCTTGTTTCATAATTAGGGATTATTTGCTGTTTGACATGCTAACAAAATATGCTTCCATTATCCATTTTGTAATTCTTCTAAGTTTTTATTAGATAACTGTAGATTCACATGTACTTAAAAGAAATAATACATAGAGGGCACGTACTGCATGGAGCTCTGGTTGTGGTGCATAAACAATGAATTCTGGATCACCGAAAAGAAATTAAAAAAAAAAAGAATACATATAGGTCTCATGTACAATCCTCCCAGTCTTCTACTCTAGTGATATGTTGCAGGATTATAGAATATTATCATAATTAATATACATATTTTGACACAATACACGTCTTATTCATATTTCTGAACTTTACTAGTACTTATTTGTATGCTTGTGTGTGTATGTGTGTGCGTGTGTGCATCTAGTTGTATATTATTTTTTCTCATGTGTGGTACTGTATCTACCACCAGAGTCAGGAAACTGAGCAGTTCCATCACCATAAGGATCCCTATTGTACTGCCCTTTTATAACCACACTACCTCCTTTCCAGCCCCTTCCCTTACAACCTCTAAAAAGCATTAAGCTCTTCTCCATTTCTAAAATTTTGTCATGTCAAAAATGACTTATAATTGGAATCCTGGAACATGTAAAATTTTGAGTTTGTTTTAATCATAATTCTCTAAATGAGTCATCATGCATCAATAGCTTTTTTATTGTTAAGTGGTATTCCATGGTATAAATGCACCAGTTTGCTCAACCAATCATCTGTTGAATAACATCAGAGCTAATTCCAGTTTTTTATATTACAAATAAAGATGCTATGGACATTTGCAGACAAGTTTTTATGTGAACATAAGTTTTCACTTCTCTGGGATAATTGTTTAGAAATGCATTTGCTGGGTTGTTTGGTAGTTGCATGTTGACATTTATAAGGAGCTGCAAGACTGTTTTTAAGAGTGCCTATACCATTACATATTATCACCAGCAGTGTAAAAAGTGATTGTTCCTCCACTTCTTCAATATTAAATTTTATTAAAACACTTTTCAGGGAACCTGGCTGGCTCAGTCAGTAGAGCATGCAACTCTTAATCTTAGGGTCATGAGTACAAGCCCCATGTTGGGTATAGAGCCTACTTAAAAAATAAACACACAAAATAAATATATAAAATAAAATACTTCTCAGTCACAAAACTTCTGTAATTGTTTATATTTTTAATTGAATAAATTTTATTCATTTTCCTTTTACTAAGCAATCTTGCATTCTTCAGGTAATATTACTTGGTTTGACTATACACTGGATTTTGTTTCCCTGAGTTTATTTTCTAGCACAAATGAACACAAGAATATAAATATATGTACATCTTTTTTGGTATGGATTTACTTTGGTAGGTTAGGCTACTAATACATTTAACTTCTTTTTCTATGTAATTGAGAGTCTTCATAGTACAAAATCCATCTGTTTATTAAATTCTACCTATAAAACTGGAGCATTATTTTAAAAGAGACAATTTTTTACAGTTTTAGGTAATTTTTTTCAACTATTTAAATGATGTTTGTCTAATTTAGTTGTTATTCTTTGTTGTATATTGTTTATGTCTGATATGTTTATTTATTATGTTTAATTTATTAAATTATGTTATTCCAGAAAATAATACATTTCACTGAGCTTTGAACCATGAAGATAATTAAATCTTTAATTTTCAGTAATTTACCTAAGCACCAATGTAAGCTTGTGGTGTTAGATGAAAAATTTGTCATTAGTGTATTTTTTCTGTGGAATCCATTTTCTCTTATTTAGAATTCTATTATAGTCACAATTTAGCCTATAATTTTCATCTTGTTATAAATTCTAAATGTCTAAGATAAATTGGAGAACAATAATTTTTGTGGTCTGCAATAATTTAAAATAAAATTAGAGTTACTAGTCCTCTACAATCTAGTTGAAAACACAAGTGTGACCCCATCAAGTTCTAATGTATCTTTCAGTATCTAGGCAAGTGGTCTTCTTGGGTTTATTTCTGAAATTTTTATTTTGCCAGAAAATCAACCTTTTTCTCTAAGTTTTTAACTCATGACCTAGAGTTACATGTAGAATTATTTTTTATTTTTTTCCACTGCCTTTTTCTTTAGTTATGCCACCTGTATGATTCATAAATAAATTTTCCTTAGTCCTGCTAAGAGTAATATGTTAATTATTATTTTTGATATTTCCAAATATACATGTTTTGGATTATTAATTGATTTACATATGTCTGTATACTGATAATTTATTTTATACTTTTTAAATTTTTTAAAAAGATTTTATTTATTTATTTGACAGATCACAAGTAGACAGAGAGGTAGGCAGAGAGAGAGGAGGAAGCAGGCTCCCTGCTGAGCAGAGAGCCTGATGCGGGGCTTGATCCCAGGACCCTGGGATCGTGACCTGAGCCGAAGGCAGAGGCTTTAACCCACTGAGCCACCCAGGTGCCCCCATTTTTTTTATTTTTAAAGGTCTTTCATTTTATCATTTTTGAGTGACATGTCATATTATAGTCTATTTGTTACATGAACAAATTATCTTAGTTTTCTCAGTATTTTCGTGATTTCATCATTTACTTTTAAAAGTTGGTCATTCAGAATTTATCCAAGTATGAAATAGATAGTATGTGTACTAATTCTTTGCAGTTCCCCCAACTATGGAATTATTAACTGATAATTCATTTTCCTCCCTTTGAGTAGGTGTATATGTCATATATTTTATTCCCATAAATATTTTTATTATTTCAGGGCTTTTAAATCTCTCCAAAATATCTCATATTTTTTTGCTAATAATATACTTTTAATTATTTAGGCATTAGATATGATTTAATACTTCTTAGCTATTTTTCATTATTCATAATTTCTATATGAATCCTAGGATGTGAAAATTCTTAATTTCTCCTTTTTCTATTTTTTTTAAGATTTTATTTATTTATTAGATAGACAGAGATCACAAGTAGGCAGAGAGGCAAGCAGAGAGAGAGGAAGGAAAGCAGGCTCCCTGCTGAGCAGAGAGCCCGATGCGGGGCTCAATCCCAAGACCCTAGGATCATGACCTGAGCTGAAGGCAGAGGCTTTAACCCACTGAGCCACCCAGGCACCCCATCCTTTTTCTATTTTTTCAAAGATTTTATTTATTTGACAGAGAAGGGGGCAGGAGAGGGAGAAGCAGGCTCTCCCCTGAGCAGGGAGCCCAATGCAGGGCTAACTCTGTCCTAGGACTTTGGAATCATGTTCTGGGCTGAAGGCAGATTCATAACTGACTGAGCCTCCCAGATGTCCCAATTTCTGAGTTCTAAAAAAAATATTTCAAAGTGATAGAACTGTTTTTTGAAAAGATAAACAATAGATAAATTGATAAAATAGACCAAGAAAAAGTGAGGAGTCCAATAAGAAAGAGTAGATATTGTAACTGATAATACAGAAATACAAATGATCATAAAAAACAACTATGAAAAATTATACTCCAAATAATTGGATAGCCTAGAAGAAACAAATAAGTACTAGAAACACACACCCTACAAAGACTGAACTGTAGGAGTACCTGAGTGGCTCAGTGGGTTAACGCCTCTGCCTTTGGCTCAGGTCAGGATCCCAGGGTCCTGGGATCGAGCCCCACATCGGGCTCTCTGCTCCACAGGGAGCCTGCTTTCTCCTCCCTCTCTCTGTCCCTGCCTGCCTTTCTGACTACTTGTGATCTCTGTCTGTCAAATAAATAAATAAAATCTTAAAAAAAAAAAAAAGACTGAACAGTTAAAAAAAAAAATTATTCAACCTTACGAAGAAGAAAATACTGTTATTTGTGACAATGTGGGTGAACCTTGAGGGCATTATACTAAGTGAAATAAGTCAGAGAAAGACAAATATAGTATCATCACACTTACATGAAGAATCTAAAAAAAAAGCCTTGTAAAAACAGACTAGCATGATGGTCATCAAAGGATGGTGGGGTGCAGGAAAACATGAGTTATTAGTGAAAAAGTATAAACTTCCAGCTATAAAATGAATAAGTTCTGGGAATCAAATATACAGCATAATGATTATAATTAACTAAATGCTTGAAAGTTGCTAAGAGAATAAATCTTGATTCTCACCACATGCACATGCACTCCCAGAGATAATTATATGAACATAAGGAGATGTTAACTGACCTTATTGGGGTAATCATCTCATGTTATATATGTACCAAATCATCATGTTGTGTATCTTAAATACAATATTGTATGTCAATTATATCTCAGTAAAGATGGAAAAATTTTAAAAATATATATATTAATTAGAAATCTTTTGGAAAGAGGTGAGAAATAAATATGCCAGAAACATATATTTAGCTATTTCAACTGAAAGCAAATTTTAGTTTCTTGAAGGCCAAGGAAATAAGGACACCATGACAAGTTTTACACTTCTCATTATGTCATAAGGCAAATCAAACATAGCTTTTGGAAAGAAATGTTTTCCTACACTAAAATCTATGTAAAAGTCCATTAAATTATCCTCATATATCTTCATAGATTTAAGAGAAAAAAAAGAGCATGGATGGGTCTTAATTTTCTTTTTCAATCTGGTTTTCATTTTTTATCAAAATAACAATGTATATGATAAGATAAATATTAATAAATTTCCTGATACTGATAATTTATACCCCATGGTCATGCATTAATATATTAGTTATTTAATGTGCTGCTAAATTTTGTTTGCTGATATTAGAATATTTGCAACAATGTTCATGCATAAAATTGATATTGTATTTATTTTGTGTATAATAGATATTTTTGCACCACAAATGTTTTCTTCTTCTTATATCCTCTGAAATACTGCTAATGGAATCAGAATGATCCTTTTCCCCCCAAAATTTGATAGAACTGTCTTGATACATTTTTGATGGGTAGTTCTTTGACAATTTCTATTCCTTAGCTAATCATAATTGAATTAGGTAGGTTTTCCAATGATTTTGCAATCAGAAGATTTCATTTTCCTGTAAAATTATTCATTTGTTCCATATTTCTAAATTCATTATTATGGAGTGAACCTTTGATTCTTTTAATTTTCTCTTTATATGCAGTCATCTTTATCTTAGCTTTTCTTATTTTGTGTTTTCTTTTCTTTATCAAGTGACCTAATTATTACTTTATGAAAAAAATATATGTATATACACCCACATGCACTTTTGTATATGTGTTTTTTATGCATATTCTGTCTGCGTAATATGTGTGTATATATACATATACACATGCATTATATATACACACACTTGTGTGTGTATATATGTATATACAAATACACATTTCTATGTGTATATTTATATGAATATTCTATTTTACTTCAAATGCATTAACAATTGGTTTTATCTTTACTAAATCATTCTTTTTGTCTTTGCTCAAATAATACCTTTTCACAGACAATTTTACTAATAAGCCTATTGAGACACCAATTCTATGGTTAGCTTCTTCATAGCACTTAACTCTTTATTTTATTGATTTATTTATTTAATGCAATAAATAAATCTAAATATCTATTGAGAACACTGTTGAAACATTAGTGTGAGGAATAGTTTTGCCTTATCCAGAATGCCATATAGCTGGAATCATGTATTATGTAGCTTTTCAGATTTAGCAATAGCGTTTAAAATTCCTTTGTCTTTTCATGGCTTGACAGCTCATTTCCTTTTAGTGCTGGATGATATTCCATTGTCTTGATGTGCCACAGTTTGTTCATACATTCATCTATTGGAAAGCCCTTAGTTGCTTCTAAATTTTGGCAAACATGAACAAAGCTGCTATAAATACATTTTTATATGTTTTTATGCGGACCTAAAAATAATGATTGCTGGATCATATGATAAGAGTATATTTAGTTCCGGGGCGCCTGGGTGGCTCAGTGGGTTAAGCCTCTGCCTTCGGCTCAGGTCATGATCTCAAGGTCCTGGGATCGAGCCCCACACTGGGCTCTCTACTCGGCAGGGAACCTGCTTCCCCTTCTCTCTCTGCCTGCCTCTCTGCCTACTTATGATCTCTCTCTCTGTGTCAAATAAATAAATAAAATCTTAAAAAAAAGAGTATATTTAGTTCCATAAGGAGCCACCAAAATATCTCTCAAGTAGATATGGCTGTATCATATTTAGAATAATTTTTATTGATTTATTTCTCCCTGTATTATCTTTATTTCCTTGTAATTGAATTTCCTTCTTTCTCTCTTGTCCTCCCTTTTTATCTCTCTCTCTCTCTCTCTCTCTATATATATATATATATATATATACATCTATATACAGAGAGAGACATACATATTCATGCACACATACACACATACACACAGGAGATTTTCTTCAAATATCCAATGATTCATGATGACCAAGTAGGAGAGAAGTAATAAAAATTTAATTGAAATCTGTGATCTGTGTATGGGGGAACGGTATGTTTAGTAGACTTTTCTCTAAGGTGATCTAGTTTTGCCCTTTTGTTTAGATAACCTCAACTCTCAATATCTGTAGCTCTTTTCTCTTGGATTGATGATTCCCTAGAAAGAAATTTTCCAATCCCCTAAATTTAGGGTTGAAGTCTAACAACTCAGCATTTTTAGAGCTAAGTGAGAGGATGGGGCTCAGATCTTAATTTCTAGTTTGTGGAATTTTATTCCATGTTCAGATATTGAATAGAGTGCCCCATAATATCAGGTTAGGTACCAATACAGCACAGCCTAATACAGGAATATTGATACTTATGACTTAGTAGGGGAGGTTATCTTCAGTACAAACATAAAATGAAGTAAGGGAGGTTGAATAAAAAATTGAAATGACTATGGTCTCAGATAAATTGTAGCCTAGACCTGATCCATAGGAGAGAAATGGCGGTGATTTGGAACATAAAACTCACCATTGATTGATTTTGTATCTTTTTTTGTTTGTTTGTTTGTTTGTTTTTTGATTTTTTTTATTTTGTATATTTTTATCAGTAATACATTGCATTCCTTCTTTGGGGTGGAGGTAATATAACTCCCAGGCATCTTTGGGTTAGACAAAGGAAATTATCCAGAGAAGGGCATAGGAATAAGCTATTCCTGCCTCTGTGGGATGAGAACACTGCCAAGAAAAGGACCTGACTGGGTGGGATTCCCACATGATTGTGTCCTAGTATCCAAATTCTTTCTGCCTCAGTATTTCCAGGGAGTGAACTGGCTGGGGGAGGGATGTTCTAGGGTTTAAATTATGTCTTCTACACTTTTAAACCAATGGTCTTACCTTTTTTTTTATACAAATACATGTTAAATGCAGCTATATTTTGTCAAGAATCCAGTGCCTCCAATTTCTTAGACTTTCTAGGATTCTGTGATGTGATTCATCTTACACATCAAATTCCCCAACTGCAGGCTTATGGTTTAATTTTCTTTGCTTTTTTAAGTCACTTATGACTTATTTGATTTCCAGTTGTAAAAGCATTGCTGTCATGCTCTATCTATTTTCTTTATTCTTGTATACTTTATATGCTTTTGTTCTTTTTATCCATTTTGCTTTCAGAGTGCTTTCAGAAGAGAGAGGTTGTAAACATGTGATTTAATCTGTTATATTTAAATAGAAGCCACAGTGGTTTATTTCTGCAGAGTATTCCTATTTATGAAGAGTGCTCTAAGGAACATAGAATAAGAATGATACAGATCAAGATAATATTACATAATAATTAATATGTACTGAATGTTGGGGTGCCTGGGTGGCTCAGTATTACATTTTATAAAATGTAACACTTAGATTAATAGAATTATTTTATATACCTGAACTAAAAAAAAAGTGTGAATTAGAAAAAAAATTTCAAGTGAAAAATGTTAGTAATTCAATTTTATTATTACTATAATAAAGATTAACCAATAGAATAATATTGACTATATAGCAGTACATTAAAATTATATCTAGACATATATCTACAGGACACACCATCAATGTTTTAGAGCTAAATATTTGTAGTGAATTAAGTCTATGTTATGTTCCCATTTATCATAATGATAAGTACGGCTATAATTTAACCTATTTAATGAACTCTCAAATAATTGTAGCAGAGTCTGCATATTCTACTTTACAGAAAAAAATGTGTGAAAGGAAACATTGTGTAACAATTTGATAAGAAAAGTAAGTTTTGAAATAACACAAGTACATATTCAATACTCAAGTTGTCAACTGGGTGATGGGCATTAAGGAGGACATGTGATGTGATGAGCACTGGGTGTTAACACAAATAATGAATGCTTGAACCTACACCAAAAACTAAAGATGTGCTATATGTTGCCTAATTGAATTTAAATTTTAAAAAAAGATAGGAAATAATGAGTACTTTCTGTAATTAATTAAAATCTTTATATTTCACATAGTAATAATTGCTTTCTGAAATAAGAGAAATTTAATCTCCAACTCAGCTATACAGCCTGATTGACTGGATTAACTGAAAACTTGCATTGTATGTCCATCTTTCTCAATGGAACTTGGCAGGAAACCACAATCTATGAATTCTCTTCTAGACAAATATGTCTTATTTATGACAAACATTAGCAGATAATAAAAGAACCAAACACTATTTTTCAGAATGGAAGAAAGATGTGGAGAAAAATTTCAACTTCAGTGTTAAGAGGACAATTATTAATGTTTATTTGTAGTATAAGATCTTAGAAAAAGGATTCATTGGGAAGAAAATCAAATATTTAATATGGTCACCTGATACAATATGTTACATCTCTACTTTTGCTAAAAGGAAAACATGCAACTGCTGTTCAAGGAAAATATATTGAAAAGGGGGGAAAGAACAATGTAGTCTCATTAAATTGAATTTAAAACTAAAAAAAAATATTTCCCTCTATGAAAAGTATATAATATTCACACTTTTTTTGTAGTTTGTTTCACACTTGCTATTTTTCTCCTTACTCTGACTCCATCTCTTTCTCCCTCTGTCTCTCTGTCTCAGTCTCTGTTTCTCTTTTACATAAACACATGCGTGCATGCGCACGAGCGCGCACATGCGTGCACACGCACACACACACACATACATAGAAGAGGCACCATTAGCAAAGAGAACATGAGCATTCCCAGGGCCTCTGTCACAATGCTTTCAAAACCTAGTCTACATTTTTTGTTGTTGAAGTAAAATTGACATACAATGGTATATTAGTTTCAGGTTATTGATTCAATAATTGTATACATTACTCAATGCTTACCATAAGTGTAGTTGCCATCTGTCACCATACAATGTCAGTACAATATTATTGACTGTATCATCTATGCTAAACTTTTCATCTCATGACTTACTTATTTTATAACTGGATTTTCTTTCAAATATTTTATTTTTTATTTATTTATGTGACAGAGAGAGAGAAAGCACACAAGCAGGGGTAGCTTCAGGCGGAGGGAGAGGGAGAAGCAAACTCCCCTCGGAGCAAGGAGCCTGATGCAAGGCCCCATCCCAGGACTCTCAGATCATGACCTGAGCCAAAAGCAGACACTTAACTGATTGATCCACCTAGGCGTCCCATAACTGGAATTTGGTACCTCTCAGTCCCTTTATCTATTTGCTCATTCCCCACCCTTCTCCCTTCTGATAACCACCATCTTGTTCTTTAAGAGTCTGTTTGATTTGTTTGGTTGGTTTTTAGATTCTACTTATAAGTGAAATTATATGGTATTTGTTTTTCACTGTCTGACTTATCTCATTTAGCCCAATACCCTCTAGGTCCATCCATGTTTCTGCAAATGGCAAAATCTCATTCATTTTTATGGCTGAGTAATATCCCATTGTAATACATACCACATCTTTATTCATTCATGTATCCATGGATATTAAGGGGGGTGATTCCATATGTTGGTTATTTGTAAATAATGAACAAATGCCCAATAGTGGAATTATGGAATCCTATGGTATTTCTATTTTTAATTTTTTGAGGAAACTCCAGACTGTTTTCCACAGTGGTTGCACCAATTTACATTCACAACAAGTGTGCATGAAGTTTCCATTTCCTCCTCATTCTCACTGACACTTGTTATTCCTTGTCTTTTTGATCTAGCCATTCTGATAGGTATGACGTAATACCTCATTGTGGTTTTGACTTGCATGTCCCTGATGATTAATGATTCATCTTTGCATGTGCCAGTTGGCTATCTGTATGTCTTCTTAGGATAAAGGCTTATTCAGACCATCTGCCCACTTTTTAGTCCAATTGTTTCTCACTATTAAGATGTTTGAACCTTTACATATATGGGATATTTGCCCCTTATCAGATATATAATTTGCAAATATTTGCTCCCATTCAGTAGGATGTCTTTTCATTTTGTTGACAGTTTTATCTGCTGTGCAGAAGTTTTTAGATATAATGTATTTCCACCTGTTTATATTTGCTTGAGTTGTTTCTGCTTTTGGTGTTAGATTAAAAATCATTGCTAAAACCTGTGTCAAGTACCTTACTACCTATGTTTTCTTCTACAAGTTTTATGGCTTTAGGTCTTATGTTTAAGTCTTAAATCCATTTTGAGTTAATTTTTATGTGTGGTATAAGATAGTGGTCATACTTCATTCTTTTGCTTGTAGTTGTCTAGTTTTCCCAATACCATTTATTGAAGTGACTCCTCATCCCCCACTGTGTATTCTTGGGTCCTTTGTCATAAATTAATTAACCACATTTACATAGCTTACTTCTAGGCTCTCTCTTCTGTTGCATTGATCTATGCATCTGTTTTTATGTCAATACCATGCTGTATTAATAGCTATATCTTATAATATAGTTTGAAATCAGAAAGCATGATTTCTCCAGCTTTGCTTTTAATTCTCAAGATTGCCTTGGCTCTTTGTGGTTCATACTCTAAAAAAAAATTCTATTTAAAATTAGAATCTCTCTATATTTTATAGTTGATTTTGATTTCTACCTTTTGTAGATTTTCTCTTACCTTTCTCATTACATTTTGTAATTTGTACTTAATCTAAAAAATATTTGCTAAATAATTCTCACTATTGATATCCTTCTCCATACTGGTTTCCTTTTCTTTCATTGTGCTTTTGTAGAGGTTATTACCATGACTTGTTGCTCTTCCTAATCATCCTTCAAATATGAATTAAGCTTCTAGCCTTCCTGAAGGAAGACACTAATTTCTCTGAGTAAGTCAGATGCCCTGGATCTCACAGGACTATATCAAACCTACTCTTGAGAATTTTTATAAAAGTTGTAATTTATACTAGTAAATTGTAAAAGTGCTATTTACACTAGTAGTTTTTAAAATATTACTCTATTTCTTTCACTAAACTCCCAAGGTTTGTGAGAGCAGAAACCATGCCTGATTTTTTTATTCTTAGGACATTTTTAATATACTGAACACAGGACAGGTACAACAGTCCATATTTGTTGAATGGATGAATAAACTGGGTTGAGCTACCATTTTATTTTGAAAGCAGAAGTGGTTCATTTGATTTATGGAGTAAATCATAAGATATATAAGGAGATTACACTTTAGGTTTTCCAAGGTCTATATTTTCATGCAGTATGTTTTCATGAGGAAAAGTATGGCTAGAATCAATTGTGATTGTATAAACAGCTCTCCACCAATATATTCTATTGTCTAAACATAGGGGATTATAAGATTAAAATTAATTTATAAATATGTAAGCAGATCAAGCTATAGGTTAGCACACAGATTTTTTTCCTTTCATTATTTTTAGTCCATTTTGTTTTTGGCCTAGTTTTTAATATTATTTACTAACATAGAAAGATAGTTGTTGTTAAAAGTCCTATTTATTATTATAGAACATTTCTATTCTTTTTATTATTTTACTCACACTGAAAGTACTTTTCACACTTGAAAGCACTTTCAGTGTTTGAAAAATATTCAGATATTGCCAAAGATTAAAAAAAAGTGTTCAAAAATTTGACACATAAGAACTGAATTGCCTTTTCTCAGCTCTTGGTTTTGTAACCTAAGACTAAAAATTACCTGAAAAATGCAAAGTGGGAATAGTTATTTTTTTTCTAACAGAATGAAAATAAAGTCCCAGAATTATAATTTTGAAAATAACCAAAGCCTTACTGATTCCAACTGTTTAAAGAAATGTTTTATAATTAAAAATAAGTTTTTAAATTTTTTAAAAATTTAATTTAGTCAGATGAGTCACTCAGATAATTTTACCTCTTTTGAATAAATGCAAATGCTACACTAGATATCTACATATAGATATGTTTTTGTTCATAAGATTATAATCTTAATATTTTCCAAGGAAATCCTGAGGAATAAATATGTCTTTGAGTTAGAAACTTTGTCTTCCTTAGCGTCACAATCAGATTTACAGTTTAAATTTTTCTGTTGGGTATATATACCAGTAAAATTGATTTACAGAGTTATATTTCAAATTTCTTGATTTGGAAATGAAAGAATAAATACATGGCTTTTTCTGCTTATGACTTTTTGTACCTACTCACAAGAACAATTCAACAAATTATGGGTCACTATATAGACATGTTATCACACTTTGGGCAAAAAATACAGAGCTGAAGAGTATTACAGACACGTAGCAGTCTCAACTGTGAAAATCTAAAAAGAGGTGTAAAACTATGAAAATATCTGTAACTTCTGAAGTGTACTATTAAAGGAAGTGGTGATAGAGATGTTGAGAACAGGATCAATTTCTCTGGCACATTTCTGGGGGTTAGCGGAAAGTCTGTGATACTCACATGTGGTGAGATGAAGATCAATCTCCTGTGTCATACTTAGTTGTTCTTTATTTTTTCATAGTGTCACCACTGTATTAAAATTTTAACTTTAAGGGGCACAAGAGGCTTAAAAATAACAGTTTTGTAGATCTAATATCCAGCAGTGTTTTTCTTTAAAACTCAGTAATTCTGGGCTGAATAATTGCAGAGAATAAATGCAAACATTTATTGCACCCAGAGTAAGTCCCACGCACTATGATGGACACTTAGAATGTCCAATCTCTGCCCTTACATCCTTCTCATTCTGAACTACCAATAACATAAGTATAAAAATACAAGATAACATGTTGGACATAACAATACCTGGATATTATAAATAACATAAGATATTTTCACACAAAGCTACGGGGACATGGAGAAAAGGAACCTCATACAGCTTGAAGACAAAATAACAGTTTTTGGAAGGTTATAGATTTTTGTTGTTACTGTTGTTTTTAGAAGAAATAAGGCAAAGGCAATGTAATTTTTTTTTAAAGATTTTATTCATTTATTTGACAGACAGAGATCACAAGTAGGCAGAGAGGCAGGCAGAGAGAGAGGAGGAAGCAGGCTCCCTGCTGAGCAGAGAGCCCCACGCAGGGCTTGATCCCAGGACCCTGGGATCATGATCTGAGCTGAAGGCAGAGGCTTTAACCCACTGAGCCACCCAGACGCCCCAGCAAAGACAATATAATAAAAAGGGAATAGTATGTGCAAACTGTGAAAAAATAGGCACATTCAAATGCGTACACGTGGTTTAATATAATTAGTTACAAAATATATGTGGGAGGACTAACAGAAGATGAGTAGAATAATTAAAAATTTGATGCCTTCCCAAGGGGGTTAGAATTTAATCTCAAGATAGGAGGTCATCACTGATGCAATTCAATTACGGGGATGATAATAGATTTATATTCTGGAAAGATAATCTGGTCATAGTTTTTCAAGTACATGGGAAAGGAAAATTCTAGAGAAAGTTAGGAAGCTTCTGTATTAAAATTTCTGAGTGTTGGAAAACCAAAGGCAGAGGAAAGTAAAGTGAAAGACAAAATAATCATTTAAAAAGCAAGTTTATAAATTATAACTGATTAGATAAGAGATGACTAAAATAATACATATAAGAAATTATGTAAATGATATGTAGTAAGTGCTTTATAAGAAAGGATATATGTTAAGTACTTTATAGGGATTGTCTCCTCTAATCCTTAAAATAGCTTTAAGAGCAATACAATTATATGATAATTTTATATATGGGGAGAAATACTCAGAGTGCTGAACTAACTTGTCTAATTCCCAAATAGCAAATCTTCAAATTTGGATAATCTGACTTCAAACACTAGCCTCTTTAAATCTCCATTATATTGAAAACCTATTCAGAATGTTGGTTTGGGCAATAAGATAGATGAGTATCATTCATTAGAATAAATATTTTTTTTTTAAGAAATGGAAGTGAAAAGAAAGGTAATTCAGTTTAAGATTTGTTGAGTTTGAGAAGTCTTCAGAGCATTCAATAAGATATAAATGATAGAAAATTCAATGTATACAACTAAAAAACAAAACAAGAAATCCTGCACTAAAATATCAGTAGTTTAATGACTTAGAAGACAAGTCATCTTCCTCAGAGAATTCAAGAGAAGATCTTGAATGAAATCTTGAGAAACAAAGTAACATTAAAGACATAGACTTCATATAAGGCAACAACACCATTTATGCAAAACCCTAATTGAAAACAATCTCTTGAAGATACTTTTTCCATGTAAATAATTACATCTTTATAGCAATTCAAAACAAATATATCTGTTTTCTACTATCAAAGATTCTTTTAATATTAAAAAGTAGCTATCATATATTACTTAGGTTTTTCATTTTCAGGGAATTCACCCATTATTATAATATGAATCCTGAAAATTAGCACCGTTTTTGATTAAGTTATTGACTCTAGAAAGCACATGTTAAACATCTGTTCCTGGCTAGAGAAAGTTACATATACCTTTAGCATAGATCAGTTTATTAGATTAACTTTATTGAAAAAATTCAAATCTCCAAGTAAAATCAACATAAACTAATGCCGTTTTTCTTAGAATCAGAAGACAACCCAAAGAACAGGGTACTGTCCCTGAAGAGTACGCTTAGTGAGACACTGAAAGGCAGTCATCGTGAACATCCTAGAGTAAATCACTTGGGTGAAAATTCAGAACACAGAAAGGAGCTCGAGGCCTATTGTAGTGGTTTATTAAATTTTCCACTGTTGACCTTATATACATAAAGGGTAAAGTTAAAATCAGTGTTAACTATATTTGTAAAATATGTTTCTATTAAGTTCTATGGTATGTTTTTATTTGAATATTTAGTGTTGATACTTAATCCTATTGTATAGTCTGATCTCTCTTAATTTAAAATTCTCTTCATTTATTCATTAACAAATTCCAAGACATTTGCTATGCTCATAGCACTATACTGGTTACCAGAGACATAGAGATGAGTAAGATTCATATCTAAGAGGTAAAGAAGATTTATTCCTCAAATTTACAAAACTGATTCACATTTTATTTTATGAGATTATTGACAGTTCATATTAAATATAAGTAATGATTTTAACTCATAAAATATAAAATGCTAAATAGTAATATTTTCTATATTATTAATGAAGTTGAGTATATAGAATAAATTTGGAACTCATTGCAACCTGATACAGGTAACAGTTGAGCTGTATTATTTTTTAAGATTTATTTATTTATTTTAGAAAGAGAGAGAGAAAAAGAGAGTGTGAGCAGGGAGAGGGGCAATGGGAGATAGAGAATCCTGAACCAGATTCTCCACTGAGAGTGGAACCTAACATGGGGCTCAATACGAGGACCCTGAGATCATGAACTGAGTCAGAATCAAGAGCCCTCCACTTAACCAGCTGAGCCACCGGGAGGGCCCCCAAACTGTATTTTTAAATAATTAACATGTCTTAATATGACACAGAAATGACACAAATTTTTAGTGTTTATCTCCACATTAAAAAAAAAAAGACATAGCTTGGTGGTATATTGAAAACTGTGAATTAAAAAAAAAAAAGATTGATTTTTGCAGATGATAAATATGTTCCTGGCTATAACCCAAACTAAGAAACTTAAAATATAAAACTACAAAATGGATTTTAGCAATTAGTCTGTTAGCACTAATATCAAATACCACATTAAAAAGAAACAGTAGCATTACCATAAAAGCTTTGACACATTTTTGATATTGGACAAAACAAATTATTCAAAAAAGGGAATATATCATGATCAAAACTTTTTACTTATTTTGCTCTTCTTTCTGTACCTCAATAATATATTCCCAAATTGGTGCTACCAAAACATTCAATAAGTATTCATGATAAGTTTGGAATTGTAAAACAACACAGTATTTATACTTTAAAAATTATGCCTAAGCACTTATAAAGATTAAAATGAAATTATATAGTCCAATTACAAACTCCTTTTGTAATGATAATTTTCTTGCAGAAGAACTGTTGTATAATAGCAAGGTTTGGTTTTTCCATTGTATTGTTTCAAGATTAATTAAAATACTTGTTCTAGTACACTGCAAATGGGAATCAAACATGTCACTGATGAAGGTTGGTTGCACTGGTGATATAATTATAATCATTCCTATCTGCCTTTCTTGTGGTCATAACTGCATAATTTACCTTTATCCTCATCAAGCCCTTCCAAATCCTACCAAAAAATCCACAACTATATAATAAACCCATATCAGTGACTGCATCATCAAATAAACACCACCACTATTTCTGAAAAACTTTATTGTAGCAATATTTTTTATCTACTCAAATACGATTTGTTAACAAAAACAATAATATATTTTGACAGTTGGATTTATTCAAATCATCTATAATTTGAATCCAGATTTTTTAGTTTTCTTGACTCATCCTCTAAATAATTTTGCTTTAAATTTATAAACTTTTAAAAATTTTCTGTATTTTTTAAAAATGATACTTGTTTTAATTGGGTTGATGAAGAATCTAACTCCTTGTAATATCATCCCATTCTCTTGCTGATCTCCTCTTCTTCCCTCCCTGATTTTATCCCCCAGATTTCAATCCCCAATTTTGTGCTCACCTTATTCTATATATATTGTGGATGACCTATCTGCATGAGTGGGTCCAACTATTGTGTACGTTGGTGTCTTAAATAAAGCTCTAATTCAGAAACCTTCATATCCAACTGGTGTCTCGATATTTTTATATAGATAACACACAGTGACCACAAAATTAATGTGTTCAGATTTAATTCATCATCTTTTCCTCAGAGTAACCTTCCCTATTTTTCATAATGTGCCCCAACATCTCACGTTCTTCAAGACCACTTTGACTCCATACTTTCCCTTGCTCCTTAAATCTAATCAATTAATAAGTTGCCCAGACTCTATCTCCTTAATACCACTTAAAATTCACTCCATCTCTCCATACATAGCTATTCTATGGCCTTTGTTTAGGCTTTTATTATATTTTCTTGAATTATGAAAATCGCCATATACCTTTTCTTCTCTCTTCTTTTAGAACTCTATAAGACCTCTCTCTCCATAGAGAGTTGATTTGGTAACACGATACCAAGTGAAAAGAATGAAAAGGGAAGGGGAAAAACAGAGGCACAGGTGAGGTATCTAGCTGGTCACCATCGTGGGATGCCCTGAGGGTCTCAGAATTATCTGCTGGAAAGATAGAGGAGTAATTATCCAGTGGTTCTTACCCTCTGGCCAAGTGTTGCTCCATGGAGTATCTACTTCCAGAATTTCCAGGTGTATGCATGCATAAGTACTGAGTGGTTTGTCAGATATCCAAAGGCTTCAGAAGATTGTAGGATAGAAAGCAAGTGATACAGTGATACTGAGGCAAGATATTGTCCATTACACCCATTCAAATCTGTTTACTGGAGTAATGATTAGAGGAGAGTTGAGAAATAGCCACAGGCAGGATCTTGTGTACATGTTCTTTCTGTGACATAAATCTGATTATGCAGTGCCCATGCTTATTCATCTGCATGGCCTCCTAAAGATTAAGTTCCTTATCATAGCATACAAATATTCCCTGGGAAGTTGTATATGTCCTTTCAAATGCAAGTAAACTTTCTTCTTAAATGATCCTGTAACTACTAGAGTATCTAAAATAGGTAAATGCAGGAGCTGCTCATTATCAATTGGTATAGGAAAAAGACACTTGAAGTAAATCCACCTAAAATGAATCAAATTTTTGTAAGGAACAGTGTCAATGGCAGTAGTGAAGTGGGATTGTGGGGGTAGATAATAAAAAAATGCATTACGATGAAACTGAACTAAAAACTCAGCTTACTACTTGTTTATTTTAGCAAGACAGCACATAGGGCAGTTGTATTCTGCTTCTTAAATACATTTTAAAAGTGCTACTATTTTGCATAGGTTTTTTTTTTTCTAACGACACTTCTAATAGTATGAAATTATATCCTTTACAACAATTATATTTACAAAAGGATAATAATGTATTTTTACTGAAATATAAGAAGTTTTTATCAGTTTCCCCAAAGAGCTGTGTTAAATCTTGACTTCTAAAGCATTCTTTTAAAAAAGAAAATAACTAACATATAACTTTTATCACTACTTCCTTCTTTTTGTTAACTGCTCAACCTTTTACGTTCTGCACTTGGCAGTAGCTTTGTATGTGACTGGAATAGTCCACAAACATAATTTTATTGACATAATGAAAATGTAATTCTTGCAGGATATGCACTTTCACTTTCTAATTAATTTGCATTACATTTGCATTGCATTGACTAATGTTTACAGAACACTATTATAAGAGAACAGAGTTATAGATAGATAAAGAATTTGAGATGAAGAGCAGGGATACTCAGTAATGTTAAGTGGCTGGCAAGGGAAAGAGGGAGGTATTTTCTAGAGAATAATTTCATAAACTGTCAGTTCCTTAGTGATTATTTTCATGCTGATTTTGTTTATCCTTAACCTCATAACTGTGAGGATTCAGAGAAGGATAATGAGAATACACTGTATATTTATCTTTTGTTCTTTTATTATTCTCAGAGGAGCCTTCCTGTTCTATTAAAATTGCCAGTGAACTCCTCTTTCTCCAATTAGACTAAATTTTCTGAGGTTAGGTAACCTTTTTTTAAATGATAAGGCAATAGCAATAATAATTATTGATTATGAAATTTATTTTTGGAGAAAAGTTTTGTTAAGACATTTACTTGAATTATCTCACTGACTTCATGACAACCCTAGAAAACACTGTATATTTGAGTGGCTATTATTTACTCCATTTTATGTATCAGAAAACTAAAGTACAAAAGGTAAAAACGAAAGTACAAAAAGAAAAGTTATTTTTTCAAGTACCTGCATAAGTGGTGAAATGAACATTCAAATCTAAGTTGGACATCAGAGTATGTATGTATGTATTGTATGTATGGTATGTATTCATTTATTTATCTATTTATGGATTTATTTATTTATTTATTTATGTGAAGAGAGAGAGAGAACATGCCTGCAAGGAGGGGCAGAGGGAGAGAAGCAGAATATATCTATAGATATATCTATATATGTAGACATATATCTATATATATAGTACAATATATATAGATATGTGTATATATATGTATATCCATATATGTGCATATATATTTTTTTTTCTCAGCCTCTCTTCTTAAAAGATACACTCCCTGAAGACAGGAATAAAACCAGGAAAGAAATACATTATTTCTCAGGTGAGTCCTACTTACTAGAGGCAATTCTACCCAAACCTTCCTTTTCTTACAATGCTTTAGTAAAGGATTTACAGGTTAAATATTCCCTAGAGCTGAGTAGGATAAAGAGAATCATCCATACAGTTGTATGTGATTTACAGGAATGTGCCGAAAAGGAAAGAAGCCAAGCAAAATCAGGAAGCACAGAAGATGTAAGTAGAAGATAAAAAGGTAGCATTTCAATTTATGGCTGAAAATCAAAACCCTGAAATTAGTAATATATGTTATATTTAAGTGAATCAAGAACTTTAAATTTCTTACAAAACATATGCTAGTTCTACAGTCTAACAATTTTAGGGATAAATATTGAGAATACCTCAACTCCTTCATTAAGTAAAACCTAATTCCATTTTATTTATTGGCACTAGACTAGATTTTTTTCATGGTGTTTAGGATTTATTGGAAAATATACATAATATATATGTAAAATGCATGCTATTTTTTAAATTTCTTTTCAGTGTTACAGAATTCATTGTTTATGTACCACACGCAGTGCTCCATGCAATACATGCCCTCCATAATACCCACCACTGGGCTCACCCAACCCCCCAACACCTCCTCTCCTAAACCCTCAGTTTGTTTCTCAGAGTCCACAGTCTCTCATGGTTTGTCTCCCCCTTCAATTTCCCCCAACTCACTACTCCTCTCCATCTCCCCATGTCCTCCATGTTATTCTTTATGCTCCACAAATAAGTGAAACCATATGATAATTGACTCTCCCTGTTTGACTTATTTCACTCAGCATAATCTCTTCCAGTCCTGTCCATGTTGATTCAAAAGTTGGGTATTCATCTTTTCTGATAGAGGCATAATGCTCCACAGTGTATTTTGACCACATCTTCCTTATCCATTTGTCTGTTGAAGGGCATCTTGTTTTTTTTCACAGTTTGGTGACTGTGGCCATTGCTGCTATGAACTTTGGGGTACAGATGGCCCTTCTTTTCACTACATCTGTATCTTTGGGGTAAATACCCAGTAGTGTAATTGCAGGGCCATAGAGTAGCTCCATTTTTAATTTCTTAAGGAATCTCCACACTGTTTCCCAAAGTGACTGCATCAACTTGCATTCCCACCAACAGTGTATGAAAGAAATTGAAGAAGACATAAAAAGATGGAAAACCATTCCATGCTCATGGATCAGAAGAAAAACATTGTCAAAATGTCTATACTGCCTAGAGCCATCTATACTTTCAATGCCATCCCGATCAAAATTCCACTGGTGGGACGCCTGGGTGGCTCTGTTGGTTAAGCAGCTGCCTTCGGCTCAGGTCATGATCCCAGCGTCCTGGGATCGAGTCCCGCATCGGGCTCCTTGCTCGGCAGGGAGCCTACTTCTGCCTCTGCCTGCCGCTCTGCCTGCCTGTGCTCACTCTCTCTCTCTCCCTCTCTCTCTGACAAATAAATAAATTAAAAAAAAATTATAAAAAAAAATTCCACTGGCATTTTTCAAAGAACTGGAACAAACAATCCTAAAATTTGTATGGAACCAAAAGAGACCCCGAATTGCTAAGGAAATGTTGAAAAAGGAAAAACTGGGGGCATCATGTTGCCTGATTTTAAGCTTTCCTACAAAGCTGTGATCACCAAGACAGCATGGTACCGGCACAAAAACAGACACATAGACCAGGGGAACAGAGTAGACAGCCCTGATATGACCCTCAACTTTATGGCCAAATAATCTTCAACAAAGCAGGAAAAAAATATACAGTGGAAAAAAGACAGTTTCTTCAATAAATGGTGCTGGGAAAATTGGACAGCTATGTATAGAAGAATGAAACTCGATCATTCTCTTACATCATACACAAAGATAAACTCGAAATGGATAAAAGATCTCAATGTGAGGCAGGAATCCATCAGAATCCTAGAGGAGAACATAAGCAGTAACCTCTTCGACATCGGCCACAGAAACTTTTTCAAGCTATGTCTCCAAAGGCAAAGGAAACAAAAGCAAAAATGAACTTTTGGGACTTCATCAAGATCAAAAGCTTTTGCACAGCAAAGGAAACAGTCAACAAAACAAAGAAGCAACCCACAGAATGGGAGAAGATATTCCCAAATGACAGTACAGACAAAGGGCTGATATCCAAGATCTATAAAGAACTTCTTAAACTTAACACACACAAAACAGATAATTATGTTAAAAAATGGGCAGAAGACATGAATAGATGGATTTTTTTTATAGAGACAAAATCATATATCATTAGAACACTTTTTAAAAAAATGATATTTGGTATTATTTATGAGTCAATGTAGGAAAAACTCAACAATATTTATAGAAGGAAATTTTTTCTGTTTGTTTCCACTAGATATATGTTTTTTGATGAATTGTAAAACCTATTCTCTTCTTTCACAGAATAGACAGAGTTTTAAATTGTAATGCTTTCTTCCCTCTTATTATCCAACTGTGAAAACATGTGTTTGTCTTATCCGCATAATGTAGGATGAGGAAACTTTGTTTAACATATAGTGATTACAGAGTAAAACATTCTGCCTCCATTTAAACAAAAGAGTAAAGTTGCCAAGTCATTTCCCAAAGACAACCAGTCATTAAATTAGAAACAGCTGGGGCAGACATATAATCATCTTATGCCACCACTAAAAAAGGAGTAGACAAATGAGGACATTAGTTCAGAAAAGTAGTTGATCCAAAACAGAAAGGGAATTCCAGAAAGGATAGCTTACTTTTTATTTTTTTTTATTTTTTTAAAATTTCTTTTCAGTGTAACAGAATTCATAGTTTTACACCACACCCAGTGCTCCATGCAATGCGTGCCCTCCATAATACCCACCACCTGGCTCCCCCAACCTCCCAGCCCCCGCCCCTTCAAAACCCTCAGGATAGCTTACTTTTAAATAGAGAAGGGCCAATTGTTATGAATACAGGAAAACATGGACCATGTGCATTTTAAGTGCCTTACTTGGGACAGGAATTTTAATTACTTTTGCTCTAAAATAGAAGTTACAATAGAACTTACCCTTATCTGTGAAACTAACTACATCATTCATATTAACTAATTAATTATGCATATTTAATTTATTTATTTTGATTTGATTCTTTGGGTTGTTTTATATTAGGGAGTTCATAAAATTTAAAAGTGAATTTGTTACTTTCTATTTTAATTACACTAAAGTTACATTTTCTAATATAATGCTAGTAAGCATAATGTAGTATATCCTTTGGGTGTTCATTTTTTCATGCTCTAAGCAGTTATTGTATAAAGTAAATTATACCATACATGATATCACAACCCAATACTACCACCAGTCACCTTTTAACAGAAACTAGCTGGCAATGGCTTTGTGAACATAATATTCTTTGGGATGCACTTTAGGACCTCAGTCTTAGAAAGGAACATTACATTTCCATCACCTCTTTGAGATTATTCTAACTGAACAATTGCAAACTTCTTCAGGTTAATCTTACATTATTTGCTTCCTCAAATATTTACGGCATGCTAAGGATGTGCCAAGTACTATGCTCTATATTTCTCATTGCTTTTGAACTTTAACAGTTCATGAAAAGAGGCTGATCTTATCCAAGAGGCAATGTGATAAGCTTTGGAGAATATATTAAGCGACATTAATACAAGAGGATAACAACAGCAGCTAGCTCTTTTGCTAAGTGCTTACTATGTGCCCAGCATGATTATTAGTGCTTAACATCTATTGACCTATTTAATTCTTATAATAGCTATATCTGTTGACTGAAACAGAGTTTAAATAACTTGCCTACTTATATAAAAAGTGACAGAACTAAGATTCAAAAAGTGTCAGGTTAGCTTCAACTCATCATAAGCTATGTTATATTCTACTCATTCCTCAGTAATCAGTCAAAAGCCTTCGTCTCCTATTTTTTTTTGTTACTCTTTTTTTTCTTTTCAGCGTAACAGAATTCATAGTTTTTGCACCACACCCAGTGCTCCATGCAATGGGTGCCCTCCATAATACCCACCACCTGGCTCCCCCAACCTCCCAGCCCCCGCCCCTTCAAAACTCTCAGGTTGTTTTTCAGAGTCCATAGTCTCTCATGGTTCAACTCCCCCTCCAATTTCCCTCAACTCCCTTCTCCTCTCCATCTTCCCATGTCCTCCGTGTTATTTGTTATGCTCCGCAAATAAGTGAAACCATATGATAATTGACTCTCTCTGCTTGTCATCTCCTATTTTTAATTTAACATCAATCCACTGTGATGAACTATTATTGTGCACACACAAAAATAGTGTAAAAACAGACCAAAGCCTCAGTGACAAATTTGAAAGTATATTTATTTCAATGCTAAAAAAGATTCAGGTACCTGAATTACTATATAAAGTCTTAAAAAAACAAATGAAACAGTGGAGTTAAAAATGTGGCTTATAAGTTAGATGCACTCAATTATTTCTATCACTTCTGATGTCAAAAAATAAAAAGAAAGCACAAATCAAAATACAAAGTTTAATAATTCAGTTCTAGTGAAGCAATTCACTAAGAGTTTATTGATAGAAAAAGGCAGGATTTCTTTTTTTAGTTCTAGAAAGAAATATAATAGTCAAGGTTGCAATGCTAACTAAGGATTAGAAACTCCATTCAGATAGCATAAAATGGGTGCACAGGTCTGTGTTCATTTGATTAAAACAAATCCCACTATTTATTGATCAGGAAAATGTTTCCAGACATGTCCAGTAATAGTATGATATACTATGTTAACTCAGTTTATTCTCATAATCAGATTCAAATGCTCAGACCCAGGTGTGATGAAATATAACATTAATTATTTTTATATCATTTAGGCAAGCGTTGTTATAATCATAAAATTTCCTTTTATACTCTTATAGGATTAAAGGCATGACCTTACACAACCTTAATTTGGGGTAATTGTCTTTAATTGTTGAATGTTTTAATGACAGCTGTTTGTTTATACAAGCAAATGGTTTTTATTTCTGTGTTTTCCTGAAGCCTGGGACTGCGGGCATGTTCTCAGATTGTATAATTGTGTATTTCCTCTTAATTTTATTAATTCACTTTTCATTCAACCATTCTTTCACTCAACACTTGAAAACATGGTGTTAAAATCTGGTGAAATTGGGGCGCCTGGTGGCTCAGTGGGTTAAGCCTCTGCCTTTGGCTCAGGTCATGATCTCAAGGGTCCTGGGATTGAACCCTGCCTGGGGCTCTCTGCTCAGCAGGGAGCCTGCTTCCTCCTCTCTCTGCCTGCCTCTCTGCCTGCTTGTGATCTCTATCTGTCAAATAAATAAATAAAATGTTTAAAAAAAATCTGGTGAAATTCACAATGCTTAATCTTGTTTTTGCTTCTAATTATTTTATTCAACCCTATTTCCACCATCCAGAAAGAAGGGTACTAGGACCCAGGGGATGGGGGTGAAAGGCATAGGATTTCTTCATTTAGTCATCTAAAAAAAGATAAATTATAATATTTTATTTAGATTGACCAATTAACCCACCAGTGGTCTTGAATGTATATTGGCTTCATTGTAATGAAATATAAATTATAGGGATAATAGAGTGCTCTATTAGTAAGACATAAATTTTGGATTGATATTTGGTAGACCAGTCTTCATTCTTGCCTTCTGCAAAATAAAAATACTATTACCTATAATTATTTTTCATTAATTGCATCAGATAAAATATATGTTGATTTTTATGCTATGATATAGATATATATCTATATGATATGGTATATATCATATAGGCTAATCCCAGTGAATATCTTCAAAAGCAAGACAGATAACCATAATTGGCAAAAAGAACCACTACCCTAAAAGATATGGTTGACATGTTATGGTACTAAAATTATGAGACCTTCTATTCTGTGTACAGCATAGTTGATGGTCTTATATTTTCATAATCAGTCATGTTCATAGATACTATAGTAGAACACATTAATTCATTCTTAGGGATTAATCTAAGAGAATTGCAATAAAAATGTGAAGTAGACATGCAAAATACTTTAAACTCTTTCATAAGGGTCCAGAATGCACTGCTTAAAGGACATCTGATTCAAGGCACTGGGGCACATTAAATCGTTCTCTCTAAAAATAATGGTGAAAGCAAGGAAAGTATTAAGAAAAAGATGGAATGAAGAAGGAAATGGAAGAGGAAAGAGGAGGTTAAGAAAGAGGAGAGAAAACTGAATCCTCTGCTTCATCCCGGAATAACTACTTTCACAGCTATGATAGCCTTTCCCAGATCACTCCTTTACAGCTTCTTTAGCGAGAAGACTACATGTGGATATGTTCTGCTATTTTTTTAGAATAACCAAATGCAGAAAAGATATCTAGCAGGGAAACAAATCCACACAACTGCAGAGGAAAACAAACATTCCAAATTTTCATCCTTTGATACACGTATAGGTAAGATGAACAAGGTCCAATATACATGTAATAGGAGATCAAAGAGGACTGGATCAAGATCATGGTAAGTAGGGTAAATAATAAATATTATTTAATAATAAAAAGTAATAAAAATTCCTGTGCTTTGAATAAAGTCTTTGCATTTTGCTTCAAAAAGCTCTGTGAAATACTAAGCAATAAATACTCTAAAAACTCCCATTCAACTAAACCCTAATGTTATAAAAATCAAAAGGAAATCTTAAAAATCAATAGAGATAAAAGGGAAGCTAATATGACTTAGATACTACCAAAACTACATGCTAGAAGACCATAAAACAATGTTTATAAAGTTCTGCTGAGTGATTTTAAACCTAGAATGTAGAGCCAATGAAACTAAGAATGAAGACAGAATTCTAAAATTTCTAACTTGTATTTTTTTATTACAATGCATTTTCCATGTATTCTTTCAAAACTAAATTAATCAGATAGATCTTGTAAGATATAAGAAAAAAAATAGTAAAATTAGAAATACAAGACTTAGCAATAAAATGAAATTAGAAGACGATATCAAGGAGCTCTTGAAGAATGATTTTAGAAGAAATTATAAATCATCTTGTAAGCTTAATAAACAATCTGGAAGTACAAATAAGTAATATATTAATGAAATGAGGATACATAAGTCTTCTGATACATTAAAATGTATATTTTAAAAGGGAAGTGAAACTTTGGGAAGAAATATGGAATAAATAGGTCATGGTGATTGATAGTGATGTTCAGGTCAACTTTATCCTTATTGATATTCCTCCTACTTGATCTATCAATTACTGAAAGAAAGGTGTTGAAATCTCATTTATAATAATGAATTCATATATTTCTCCTTGAAGTTCTGTCAGTTTTGTGTCATAGACTTTGACACTGTTGTTAGGTGCATACACATTTAGGATTGTTAGGCTTATTGGAGAATTGGTGTCTTTTTCATTTTGTAAAGCCCCTCTTTATCCTTGAAAATTTTCCTTTTTCTGAAGTCTGCTTTGTTTGAAACTAATTTAACTTACTCTAGGTTATTTTTGATTAATGTTAGCATGATATATCTTCCATTATCCCTTTCTTTTATTCTATCTGGGTCTTGATAATTTAAGTGTGTGTGTGTGTGCGCATGTATATGTATATGCAAATATATATATTTGTTTTTATTTATCTTATTTTTTATTTTTTATATTTTTATTTATATTTATTTTATTATTTATTTATTTATTATGTTATTTTTTTATTTATTTATTTTTATTTATTTTATTTATATATGTGCAAATATATATATATATATTTGTTTTTAACCCACTATGACAGTCTGCCTTTACTTGGTATATACAGACCATTATTTTTCTTGTTTTTCTCTCTTCTATAGTTTTAAGTGAGTATTGTATTAGTTTGCTTGGGCTACCATAATAAAATACTATAAACTGGGTGGCTTAAACAATGGATTTGTATTCTCACAGTTCTGTAGGGTAGACGTTTCAAGATTAAGATATGGGCAGGGTTGGTTTATTCTGTGGCCTCTCTCCTTGGATTTCAGACTTACCTTTTTGATGTGTTCTCATGGTTTTTCTTCCATGCATATGAATCCCTGGTGTCTACTTTTGAGTCCAAATTCTCTCTTCTCATAAGGATACCAGTCAGATTGGAAGAGGTCCCTTCCTAAAAGTGTCATTTTAACTTAGTCATCTCTTTAAAGGTTCTATGTCCAAATTCAGTCACATTTTGAGTTACTGGGGTTTAGACTTCAACATAATAGATTTAGGGAGTGGTACATAATTCAGCCCATTGAGAGCATATTATATGTTTCCATTTTCTCCCTTACTTAGGTATAACTTGTTCTTTTAAAACATGTTAGGAGTATAAAATATATTTATTTTTAAGTAATCTTAATTTATCTTCAAATAACCCTATACTGCTTCACTTAAGTGTAGGTAACTTATACTCAACAAAGCATTCCCTTAACTTAAGAGTGTTAAGAGTGTAGGTAACTTAACAAAGCATTCCCAGTTCCTCCCTCCCATCCATTAAGACATGTCTATCATTTATTTCACTTGTCCATATGCTATAATAACCTAGCACATTGTTGTTATTATTACTTTAACTAAACCATCGCATTTTATTAATTTTTAAAAGATCTTATTTATTTGTCAAAGAGAGAGAGAGTGCACAAGCAAGGGGAGGAGCAGGCAGAGGGAGAATCGGGGTACCCTGCTCAGCAAGGAGCCTAATGCAGGACTCAATCCCAGGACCCTGGGATCATGACCTGAGCTGAAGGCAGATGCTTAACCAACTGAGCCACCCAGGTGTCCCAAACCATTATATTTAGGTCAATTAACAATAGACAAAATAGACTGTATCTTATTTTCAATTGTTTATTCTCTGATACTATTCCTTTCTTTTTTAAAAATTTTTTTTTATTTTATTTCTTTTCAGCATAACAGAATTCATAGTTTTACACCACACCCAGTGCTCCATGCAATGCGTGCCCTCCATAATACCCATCACCTGGCTCCCCCAACCTCCCACTCCCCCCCGCCGCCCCTTCAAAACCCTCAAGTTGTTTTTCTTTCTTAAAGTAAATAAGGTTTCTAATTAATTTAATTTGTTTCTTCTTTTGAAACATCTTTTATCATTGATTGCAGGAAAGATATGCTGGTGAGCACACCTCAGCTTTTATTTCTCTAAGTATTTTTTTAAAGATTTTATTTATTTATTTGACACAGAGATCACAAGGAGGCAGAGAGGTAGGCAGAGAGAGGAGGAAGCAGGCTCCCTGCTGAGCAGAGAGTGCAATGTGGGGCTCCATCCCAGGACCCTGGGACCTGAGATGAAGGCAGAGGCTTTAACCCACTGAGCCACCCAGGCACCCCTCTAAGTATTTTTCTAAGAAGTATTTCTCCTTCAGTGTTCAAGAAAAATCCCATTGTAAAAGGATTCCAAGTCACTAGTTTTTTTCAACATTTTTAATATTTCACTCCACTTTCTTCTTGCTTGCATAATTTCTATTTTTTTTAAGGTTTTATTTATTTTTTTGACAGAGAGAGATCACAAGCAGGCAGAGAGGCAGGCAGAGAGAGAGGAGGAAGCAGGCTCCCCCCGAGCAGAAAGCTGGATGCAGGGCTCAGTCCCAGGACTCCAGGACCATGACTCGAGCCGAAGGCAGAGTCTCCAACCCACTGAGCCACCCAGGCACCCCTTGCTTGCATAATTTCTGATGAAAAATATACTATAATTTTTATCTTCATCCATAAGTATCTTTATGTTTTGCAATGTACTTTTAGATGCAACACAAAGGCGCTAAAAAAAAAAGCACTTGTTAGGATTTAAAACTTCAGTGTGAAATACGTGGTTTAGAGAAGGAAAAGATGAGCCATAGAATGGGACAAAAATATTTGAAAAGCACAGAGATAATACTTATATTCACAATATGCAAGGAATTTTTAATTATTCAACAATACAAGACAAACAGCACAATTAAAAAATGGTTGGGGTGCCTGGGTGGCTCAGTGGGTTAAGCCTCTGTCTTTGGCTCAGGTCAAGATCTCAGGGTCCTGGGATCGAGCCCCGCTCAGCAGGGAGCCTGCTTCCACCTCTCTATGCCTGCCTCTCTGCCTACTTGTGATCTCTCTCTCTCTGTCAAATAAGTAAATAAAATCTTTAAAAAATGGGTAAAAAATCTGAACAGATATATCACTAAAGAAGATATACAGATTAGAAAATAAGTATATGAAAAGATAACCAACATTAATTATTATTAGAGAGTCACAAATTAAAACAACATGACATACTAGTAAAATGGCTAATAATGAACAAACTGATGATACCACTCACTGGTGAGAATGCAGAGTAACAGAAGCTTTTGTACATTGATGGTGGTAATTCTAAATGGTAAAACCATTTTGAAAGACATTAACAATTTATTACAATGTTGAGCAGTCTTATCATTTAAGTAATTATTCCTTATTTTTATCTTTTTTAAAGACTTTATTTGTTTATTTGACAGATAGAAATAACAAGTAGGCAGAGAGAGAGAAGGGGAAGCAAGCTCCCTGCTGAGCAGAGAGCCCGATGCGGGGCTCTATCCCAGGACCCTGGGATCATGACCTGAACTGAAGGCAGAGGCTTTAACCCACTGAGGCACCCAGGTGCCCCAATTATTCTTCTGTATACTGAAAGCATCTGAAAATGTAGGTACACTTGAAAATCTTCACATAAATGTCATTATCAGCTTTATTTATAGTTACCCTAAATTGGAAGCAGCCAATAAGCCCTTCAATAAGTGAATGGATAAAAACATCTGTGGTATATTTATATCTGTACAATGGAATATTATTCTTTAACAAATAGAAATGTACTATTAAGCAACAAAGACACAAATGCATCTTAAATGTATATGTTTAAATAAACCAGTCTGAAAACTGTATACTGTTTGATCCAATTTATATGACATTCTAATAATGGCAGAACTATAGAGACGATCAATAGGTTAATGGTTGCTAGTGGAGATAATAGGTAAGGGTTAAGTACTTGAAGCACAGGAACTCCTTTAGGTAAATAAAATTATTCTGAATGATACTGCAGTAGTCAATAAGTGACATTCTATTTGTGAAAACCTATAGAATTTTAGAGCATGAAGAATGAATCTTTTTTTTTTTTTAATGAAGAGTGAATCTTTATGTAAATTTAAAAAGTGAATTAGGATTTGGTGGTAACCTTGTTTGGAATGAAGAAAGGGGCAACAATCTGTTTTAAATGTTGAGCCACTCTGAAGAGGGTGGGGAAAGAAGTACTAAACTAGGTAACTTTAGAAATGAGTGAAGTTTTTAAGTCTATAGTTGATGAAGCTATTTCTCATAATGCATTGGTTCTGATGCTGGTATTCACATGTACTGGGTACATGTGTACTGAATTGAGCAATTAATAAAGGAATGGCAGATGGTGAGAGTCAGGTTTCCTACAAGAGTGAGAGTTTATCGATAAGAAATGAGAGGAAGCTAGAATGGCCCATGGCATTATGAAATAGACTTGGAGGTATCAGAAGGAAATCATGTTTAACTTAATATAGATATAGGTGTTTATATATAGAAATATTTATATATGTGTGCATGTACCCAAGGTAGTATATGCACATACATTTCTTGTTCTGTCACCTGAAAAGGTCTGGAAGCAACAACACTATAGTAGCAAAATGCTGGGAATGGCCAGCAAGCCCTGTACCAAAGGATAAAAGTTTACTCCAAACAAGTTGCTGTGGTAGAAGAAGGCAAAGTGTCAACACTCAGAGACAAAGACCCTTTGTTGTTCTTTGCCCCCTGCTTTTATGGTCCTTCAGGGTAAGTCTTTATCACTGTTTCTCAGGCAGTGATGCCTGACAAGGGGTCTTACTGAAACTAGGAGGATCTGTTTACAGGAAAGATCTAATATGCTAATCTGCTTGTTCTACAAGTTCTGCTAAACATAGCCTAGGGGACAAGGCAGACATCTCTTAGATCACAGAGTTCCGGTTTGGGCTAAGAAAGCTTTGGGGAAGGCAACTCCCCATGGCATTCCTATGTCAAAGTGGTCATGCAGACCTCATTCCGGCATTCGGAAGGCATCTGCCCTTCTCTGAAACCTTCTCTGGCCCCCAGCAGCTTCCATGTTACATTTTAACAAGCCAGGTATTAGGGCTGATTTCATGCTCTACATTAACCCTAAGAGCAGCAAACACACCTAGAACCCAGAACTTGATTTCTAATAACATTCTCCAATGAAAGGGAGAGCTATAAATGACTGACTTTAAAACTAAAGCAGAAAATACACAAGCCTGCCTCTGCGTACTTGTGATCTCTCTCTGTCAAATAAATAAATTAAATATATATATTATATATATATATATATAAAGAGAACTTATATAGTATAAGTTCTCTATGAGGTGCAGTCTCCTTGGTCAGAGAATTGGGTAAGGTGTCAGGTATAGAAGCAAATTCAGGTGGAGAAATTTCCCAAGGACTCCCACATAAGGAAAGTGTTAGTCTCTGACTTAACAGAGGAAACCTCCAGGGAACACTGAAGGTTCTTAGCTTTTAACTCCCCACAGAAATCAGTCTGAAGATGAACTAGTGCTGGACTTTCCTGGACCAATGTTTAACTTTTTAGATAAAATGCTACTTTTATTTATTTACCTTTCATTGAGTAAAATTAATACAACATAAAGGTAACTATTAAGCATGTTAGAGTGCCTAATTCAGAGTTGTTTGATACATTCAAGATGCTTGCAACTACCACATTTATAGTTCCAGGATATTTTTATAACCCCATAAGGAAACCCCATACTCATTAAACAGTAATTTACCATTCCCCCTTCCTCCCCATCCCACCAATTCACTGACCCCCACCCCCACCCCCCAAGTCACTGACAACCACTAGTCAGCTTTCTATCTCTATCAGTTTACCTATTCTGGATATTTACGATAAATGAAACTGTATAAAATGCAAACTTTTAGGTCTGATTTATTTTATTTTATTTTATTTTATTTATTTATTTGAGAGAGAGGCAGTGAGAGAGCATGAGCGAGGAGAAGTTCAGAGGGAGAAGCAGACTCCCCGTGGAGCTGGGAGCCCGATGCGGGACTCCATCCCAGGTCTCCCGGATCATGACCTGAGCCGAAGGCAGTCGTCCAACCAACTGAGCCACCCAGGCGTCCCTAGGTCTGATTTCTTTCACCAACTTTAATGTTTGCAAGATTCATTGACATTGTAGCCTGTATCTGAACGTCACTCCATTTTATGACTGAAAAATATTCGATTGTACAGATCGACAACATTTTATTTATCCATTCATTGATGGCATTTGGGTTGTTTCCACTTTTTGGCTATTATAAGTAGTGCTGCTATAAACATTTGTCTATATATATATTTAAATACCTCTTTTCAATTCCTTGAATGTAAACTTAGGAGGGATATTGTTGGGTCATATGGTAATTCTGTGTTTAACATTTTTAAAAAACTGCCGGGGGCGCCTGAGTGGCTCAGTGGGTTAAGCCTCTGCCTCAGGCTCAGGTCATGATCTCAGGGTCCTGGGATCAAGCCCTGCATCGCATCAGGCTCTCTTCCCCCTCTCTCTGTCTGCCTGCCTCTCTGCCTACTTGTGATCTCTGTCTACCAAATAAATAAATAAAATCTTTAAAAATAAATAAATAAAATAAATAATAATAATAATAATAATAAATTTTTATTTTTAATAATAATTTTTAATAAATTTTTATTTAAAATAATAAATAAAAAATTAAAAAATGCCAAACTGTTGTCCAGAGTGGCTATATATACCATTTTACCTCCCCAACAGCAATGTAAAAGCATTCCAATTTCTCACATCCTGACCAATACTTATGTTCTTTAAAAAATTCACACACACACACACACACACACACACACACACTGTGATATGGTATCTCATTAAGGTTTTGATTTGCTTTTCCACAATGACTAAGGATGCTGAATATCTTTCATGTGCTTATTGAGGTTCTGTCTATTCAAGTCATTTACCATATTGGGCATTTGTTTTGTTACTGAGTTATAAGAGTTCTCTATATATTCTGGCCTTTATTAGCCTTATGATTTGCTAAATATTTTCTCCCATTCTTTGGGTTGTTTTTTCACTTTCTTAATAGTGTCATTTGAAGAGCAATTTTGTTCTCAATTTTTATGAAGTCTAGTGGTTTTTTTTGTTTGTTTTTCTTTTTCTGCTTGTGCTTTTGGTATCATATAAGAATACTAAATTCTAGATCATGAAGATATACTTCTATATTTTTGACTAAAGGTATTATAGTTTTAGCTCTCACATTTATGTCTTGGATCCATTTTTAATAATTTTTGTATATGGTATGAGGCGGGGTTAGACTTCATTCTTTTGCTAACTTTGGATTTACCTTGCTTTTCTTTTTCTAGTTCCTTAAAGTATACAATTAGGCTATTGATTTGAAATCTTTTTCTTTTTCTTTTTTTTCCTTTTCTTCCCCAGTATAAATGTTTATAGCTCTACATTTCCAAGTGAGCACTGCCTTCACTGCATCCCAAAAGTTGAGGTGTGTTGTGGTTTTGCTTTTATTTGTCTTTATGTATTTTCTAATATCCCCTGTGATTTCTTCTTTGGCCCATTAGTTAAGATTGAATCTCAAGTGTAACCCAAGCTTGTTCCAAATATTATTCCTTGCCCCAGACTGCTGTAACCAATATCTGTTAGTTTAAATGCTTCTGGCAAAAGCCACTAGGGAAGTCATCCTAGCCCAGGGAATGCTTCAAGTTAGGTGAAATAAATGCTTTGTACAGGTCATTGAAAAAGGAACCAGATATATGAAGACCCCTAAATGCAGTTCTTTGAGAATAAGGTCCATGTTGCTTTCTCTAGTTCTAACAATCTGTACTAGAAGTGCAGCTACTGTTTTTTAATTTTTTGAAAATCTCTGTTTTGTTTCACAGGGGCCTGAACCAATTTGCTTCCTCACCAAGGGTGCTCAAGAGTTCTCTTTTCTCCACATCATTGCTAATACTTGATATCTTTTGTCTTTTGGATGATAACCATTCTAACAGGTGTTAAATGGTATCTCATTGTGATTTTGACTTCCATTTTCCAGATGATTAGTAATATTGAATACTTTTTCATCCATTGTGTTGGACATTTACATGTCTTTTTTGGAAAAATGTGTATTCAGGTCTTCTGCCCATTTTTTAGTCAGTTTTTTTTTGGGGGGGGAGCTATAAAGTTGTATGAGTTGCCTATATGCTTTGGACTTAACACCTTATCAGATATATGATTTGCAAATATTTTCTCCCACTCCATTGGTTGCCTTTCATCTTATTAGTTACTTTTGGGGAGGAATGGATGGAATTCCCTACTCCACCATTTTCAGTGATGTCATTCTTAAAATACTATTTATAAAAATAAATACTGCTATAAAGCAGTACTTCACACTGAATCTAATTTCTCAGTTTGCTTGCATTTCCATTCATTTCCTGTTTCTCTTCTTCAGTGTAGGATCTGAAAGCAGAGAAGAACACATTATTTTAGTTTATTTACAAAGGAACTAGTCAAAAGTCAAAATGCAGAACTGTTGGGAAAGGGATTTTTGATAGCTATATATCCTGAAGAATATGACCTAACCACAAATAAATGGACAGGATAAACTAGATGCAAGGATACAGTCAGAGAGAGCAAGTAAATTACTTCTAAAATTATTCAGCACCCAGGAATGTAACTTCAGTCTTCTCTCCTTGCAAATGGCAATATAAGATAGTTAATTTTTTGAAGCAAACAAATCACCTTAATTGAACACAGTTTTCATTTTAAAACAAGTTGTAGAGCTTAAGGCTGAAGTCCTCCAGAGAAAATAGCCTTATGATTTATATCAGAACTGCTCAAATGCAAAGCAATTTGTGAGGTTGCATATGAATAATGCAGGGTGAGAACAGCACAGGAGGAAACCATTGAAAGAAAGTAAATGAAGTCCCTTAAAAATGGAATATATAGGAAACTATTTAATTTGAATTATTCACCAACACTTGTGATATTACAGGAATAACCATAGATCAACGAATATTTCAATTTTTAAGATGGGGTCATGCTGTTCCTTTTATATATTAAAAAAAAAAATTCCCAGAGACCAAAAATGGTAAAATGAACGAGAAGTGCATTACAGCCCATGAATATGCAGGGATGTGCTAGAGTTCACCTGAAAAGAAAGGAAAAATGGCCTTTGGAACTCTGTGATACACAGCTAGAGCTGTTGACTCAAGATCCATGGAGGCAGTTTCTGCCAGCTTAAGAGAGTGTTCAATGATCAGCAGAAAATGCACCTTTTAGATATGTTTTAACTATTTCTGACTCTAATGATGAGCTGTATGTTTTGGAGAAATTCCAAGTATCTGAGTAGTACCTTATTTCCTTTATATATGGAATAAAGATGAATGTTACCCTTTTTTCTTTTACATAATCCTAAATATATAGTGTTGAGTGGTTTAATATATAATTATTCCAAGAGAATCAAATGAGAAATGCTTTTAGGGTAGATTGTTCAGTAATGTTGTAATAACTGCATGATTAAAATACCATATAAAGCATTTGGTATTTACTCCATTAAAATCAAATAGAAAACCTTACCAATTGTCATATCAATTAATCCTATTTAATGTTGCATATTATTTTTAGGCTTAGCAGGTCCTTAATAATATACTCACTATGTTGTATTGACAGTGTTTTAAACTCACAGAGTTGAAAAGTCACCTGATCTATAGAAGTTTAAAATCAATAGTATTTTAAATTTAATAGTATAAGACTCTAAATGATCTGGGAAAACAGCCAGCTGACCAATATTAGAGTAAATGACTAGGCCTGGTATTTGTATGGAATATCTTTAACTAGAAATCAAGTAATCATGGCTAAAATACTTTATTTAAAGAGATACTAGACCATGTTCCATAAGGAGGTATGGAAATAGCCTAAAACCATCTAGTCTATCCAAATATTTCTACAAACCAATAGCTGCTGAGAGGCTGCAATTAGCTGGAAAAATAAAACTGTAAAAAATTATATCCTTTTGAGGAATATCATAGAGAATAACATGAATTTGTATAATGCAAGTTAAATGATAGAGGGAAATGAGAAACATTCAAGTCATTCAACTAGATAGTATGTTTATATTCAGGCCAAGTCAATATTTGATTTCAGATTCTGGTGAACACTACTGATCAATAAAAATAAACGAAGTCCTTTCACTTTGAATGTATAAGTCTGATCTGTTAGGATAAACTAATTTGATTTGGCTGCTTTTAGCATTGACTTTAATTTCAGGCGTGCCTTGTAATTGGCTAATGTTTGGTTAACATTCTGTATAGGAACTTCTTCCTCACATTCATATTTTGAGATCTCTGTGCATGTCTTGGTTCACTAGACACTCTGACGATTCACTAAAAACTCAATTTGTTCACCTGGAACTGGACATTTGGAGGTGGCATGGGTAGAAATAGGCTTTGAGGAGAATTTATAGAAGACTAGTCCAAAAGGACCAATATATTTTAGAGCTTCCCAGAATGCTTTCTAATGACCTGAAAAGATTCTGGATATTCTTAGACCTAGTTACTAAAACATTCTCAAATGTTTATCAAAGTTCTTTAATCATCCATTTTTTAATGAAAATAACTTCAGTTCTCTGATAATTTCAATTAACATGCATGCCTCACATCTTTCTTTGTCCCATAATAACTTGAATAGGTCACTTGTGAGATACGTACAAGGCTACAGAGAAGTGATAATTTTACTCAATTTCCATCAGCTTGATATTAGCATTAAAGCAAAACTCTGGTAGGTCAATTGTCTTTAGTGTAGCTGTGAAACCTGGCAATTCCCCATTAGTTCTGATTCCTATTATGGCAAAGTGCAAGAAGTCACATTTAATGATAAGAATCTATGAATCTATTTCTATCTATCATCTATCCATCCACACACGCATATATATACACACACTTATTTAGGCATAAATTAACATAGATGTTGATATATATTATACTTAAACATAAAAGGAGTTTTTTTTTTTTAATAGGTAAGATTCTCCTTATGTGATAGGGTGTATAATAAAAACATGATCTTTACTATGTATAGTGTGCAGAAGACATCTTTGTATAAAAATATTTTAGGTTAGAGTGGCAAATCAATAGATAAAATCATCTTGAAAAATAGAGAATCTGTGATATCTGGATATGCTATAAAAATTAACAGCCCAGGGGCGCCTGGGTGGCTCAGTGGGTTGAAGCCTCTGCTTTTGGCTTGGGTCATGATCCCAGGGTCCTGGGATCCAGCCCCATGTTGGGCTCCCTGCTCAGCGGGGAGCCTGCTTCCTCCTCTCTCTCTGTCTACTTGTGATCTCTGTCTGTCAAATAAATAAATGAAATCTTAAAAAAAAAAATTAACAGCCCAATATGCTCTGTTTTCTCTTCAACTCATATAAGTTTTTCACCTTTCACTAAAAATTTCCATGAAGAGGAACAACTCTGAGTTAAGTCAATTGTTTGAGGCCTTGTTTTACCAGGCTTGAAAAAAAAAGTTAAGATCCCAGGCATTAGAAACTGATTACCTGGGTTTAAATTCCAGTCCTACAACACCCTAGCAGTATGATCCTGTGAAAAATCACTGAATATCTGTAAAATATGGTAATCATTATACTTAACCTTGGTGTCATTATTGAGATAAAATAATCAGAGGTTATCCTTATGCCTAGAACATAATAAATAGCCGAGAAGTGTTATATTTTTAGCATTCTATTTCTCGCATTGAAAATATATAATAATATTTTAAATTTTCAACAAGAATACTGATTTCCTATTGAATATTATTTAAAATTTACATTGATTACATTGTAATCAACTTGCTTTATTTATTTATTTATTTATTTATTTATTTTTATTGCAGTGCTTTCCACATCAGTCAATTATGGCTCAATTAACACTACACGGCAGATCTCCTCAAAACTGAGTGACTTAACACAGCTTTCATTTGCTCTCTCTCACACATCTGCAGTTCACCCGTGCTTCAAGTCATCTTGACCAGACCTACCTGGGACCACTGATTTATGCTGGGGGCAACTGGCCTTGGCTCCTCCATATGCATTGGCCTCAAGTCTGCTTTATGTGAGAACATTCCGAGGCCCAAGTTGAAAGGAAAACTTTCCCATGGCCAAGATAGACTCACAAATGCCCTACTCCACAAGCATAGTTCAAACCTTAATTTGCATCACATTTGTTAGTATCTCACCAGCTAAACAAGCCATGGTGCCAACCCAATATAACAGAGAAGGGATGTAGACTTTATTAAGGTGAGGGCAGCAGTGAATATCTTTAAAGAGTGTTCTAATCTACTATACTCTGTTACTTTGAAAACTGTGTAATTTATCACAATTAAATTTTGAACATTTAAAAATATGTTGATAGCTATTAGTACGATTTTAATATTAATCCCCAATTTTTAAGTAATTGTTATCTCATGAATATTCCCTAATTTTTTAATAATCATTATTTCATAAATGTTCACATCAGTCCTTCTAGGCAAGTGACACAAAATTGTGTACATTCTCTCCGCAATATCTGGGAAATAGTCAGAGAGAAATCTCTGGGTCTATATTAGCCTGCTTGGGCTCTCAGAACAAAATAAAACAGCTGGGGACTTAAAATCAAAGATTTTTTTTTTTCACAGTTCTGGAGGCTGGAGGCCCAAGATCAGGGGATTTGCAGAGTTGTTTTTTTCTGGGGCTTCCTTTCTTGGCTTGCAGATGGCTACTTTCTTGCTATGTCTTTACATGGTCATCCCTGTGTGCATGTGTGTCTAGTGTCTGTGTATGTACCTGAATTGCTTCTTCTTATACAGATACCAGTCATATTGGATTAAGGCCCACTGTAAAAACAAAGGAAAACACAACTTAATTTTAACTTAATCATATCTGTAAAGACCTTATTTCCAAATACAGTTACATTTTGAGGTATAGGCTTTCATTCAACACATGAGCATTGAGGAGATGCAATTCAGCCCATAATGGTATTTTTTAAAAGATTTATTTATTTGAGAGAGAGAGAGAGAGAGTGGGTGGCTAGGAGGGATAGAGAGAGAAAGAATCTTAAGGAGACTCTACATTGAATGCAGATGCGGGGCTCAATCTCATGACCCTGAGATCATGACCTGAGCTAAAACTAAGAGTGGGACACTCAATCAACTGTGCCACCCAGGGACCCCCACAACATGATTTTAAATTTAAAAAAATTATTTATTTCTTTATGTGAGAGAGGGAGAGACAGAGATAACATACACACACACAGCACAAACAGGACGAGAGACAGAGGAAGAGGGAGAAACAGCTCCCATGGGGCTGATTCCCAGGACCTTGGGATTATGACCTAGGCCGAAGGCGGAAGCTTAATTGACTGAGACAGGGATCCACAACACGATTTTTTAAAAACATCTTTCATATGTTAGGAAACTCAGAAGATTGATCGTTTCTGTTTAATATTGAGACATAAAGGAAAGGCATATACCCCAACGGTTAGAGCAGTAGAGTGAGAGTAGCAATGACGGTGCTGAGATTGAGGTTCAGAACTGTGCTTCAGTCCAAGTTCTACCACTAATTAGCAGATCTGTGTGGACTCAAGTAATGATAACTGGGTTTTTTTAAAGTATAAGTAAATGCCACCAAAAGTAATTTGAAAAAAAAATGCGGTATTTAAGCACAGACATTTGTGTCTACTATCTACTAGAAGAAAGTCTTAATAATTAGGGAAGTTACTTAAATGGCTTCTTTGAGACAGGCTATTTCGCAACCACTAATTGTTTTCAAGGTTTATAAATTTAATTTTTCCTGGTTTCCAAAGATCTTTGAACAATGTGATCAGTGTTAACAATTTTTTTTAAACGAATAACACAAAATTAAATAGTATTGCTTTCGGTTTATCTTTCTTATTTAGGGTAATATGTAAGTTTTGTTTTGTGTTTTGTTTTTCTTTATGAGCTGTGTTTCACTTACTATCCCTTTTTTGAATTTAAGGTTTTAAATGTGTAACCGAATCAGTTCATGTTCATGCCGTGATCTCTAAGGCCAAGGTAAAATATCCACCATGCAATGGATGTCCAGCTCTCTGTCATTTTGAATTTCTTCCAAGATTTTTCATATTTTCAAATTTAACCACTGTATTAAACCTGTGGGTTTCCTCTATTATTTGCTTTTTCTAAGGAAAAAATTGTTTCCCAACCTCTTCTTTACACGTCACTAAAATGATAGGTTTTTTTCTCCATATGTCCATCCTTCTTTTTCTCTCTTCCTTTTCTCTTTCTCCCTTTCTCTCACTATGTTTTTTTCATTTCTTTCTTCATTCTTGTTTGTCTCTATACATTTTAACAGATAAATCAAGAGACCTGTAAAATGCTGGGAGGCAGATAAGGGAATAAAGAAATTTGAGATCAGAAATTAGATGTTAATATTAATACTTACTGAGATTATTTGCTAAAGAATTAAATAAGTATGGCATAACTTTTTCATTTTTATCATAATCCTATCTGAAAGGAATAGTTGAAAGAAATATCCTGCAAAGCCAATTCAGTGTAATATTTTAGGTACTTAGGAGTTACCATTAAATATTTTAACAAATGATTTAAAATATAATTCACCTAAAGTTAACCCTGGTTTAAAGACTCTTTTGGGGAATTAAAATAATGAACCATACATTTTTTCTTTCTCTTTGAGGGATTTCTTATTAGAGTTTAGGAAGTTAAATCTTAAACTATAAGAAAATAAAATGTCAAGCTATGGTGAATATTTGATCTTGAGATAATAAATTAGAAGCAACTTCCTTATAGTGTGGTCTCCTTCCCATGTGTCCCGTATTCTCTTCTCAGTTCTATTCTATTCTATATCTATATCTATTCTATATCTCTTCTCAGATATATTCTATTCATATATCATCTATTCAAAATAAAGCAAAACCTCTACTGTAGGTAGAGGAAAAAAATGTGTTTAGATATACATTAATATACCACCCATTGTGACATAAACATCCTAAATGCTTTTCTTTTTTGCTTGTTTGTTATGTCTACAAATAACTAGTATATATGCTGTGCCTTAATTGATTATTAAAGGACCTACTGTCAGTTTGAAATTTTCCTGTGTTTACTCTTCCATTAATAGCAGCTCTACTGTATCTAAGACTCTACAGATTTATAACTCAGACCAAGAAAATATGAGAGGAAAAATTTGGATTAAGATACCATGAATCAGTTCTACATATTTTCTTCTTTTTAGCCTAAAACAAACAAAATGGAAAAAGAGAGAGAGAGAGAGAAACAAACTAGTTTAATAATTGAAGATATTGGTTTGTTTTAGAATTGGAGTAATTAATCCTACCTTGCATAAAAAGTAGAAAAAAATTTTCTTGGCTTACATAAGAAAGCCTTAGTTATTGCTTACACAGCCTGACACAAGCCATGTGGCCTTTCTGGGTCACTTTTATGTCAAAATGACTTTGGATGCTAGAAGTCTTTCATTTTATTGCTCCATTGTTCCCTAAGGCTCAGTGATTCCCTACTTCAGGGTGACTGGGGAGCCAGAAAGATCCATTAGTCTCTTCAGGATGTCTTAATGGTCAGACCTGAAAGTAATATAATCCTTTCCCAAAAATTTTCTTGGGAAGATGTCAGTCACAGGCCCAAATTATTTGCAAGAGAGTCTGGCAAGTGAAAAGAGCTCATGCTTTGGTACAGTCATAATCTCTGCCAGTTTGGGAACGTCGGAAATCTACAAAAATGTGTTATGGAGATAGAGGGCAAAAAAGATCAACAAAGTGCTTTAATATATCAATAAAGGAAGAAATGACTGAGTTTAGGCCCAAGAAGATTCTTATGTTCAACTAAGCCAAATTCCTTATATAAATGAGTAAATTAATGTCCATTCATTCATTTCTTCTTTCTTCTACTTAGCATTCATTTACTAAATGCTTTGTGTATGTCAGGCTAGGCTCTCAGTTTATATATTGGAAATGAGATACCATTTCTGCTTTAAAGAAGTTCAGAGACTTTGGAGAATATCACTAATTAACAATACACATTTAATAAATGTATGTGCAGGGTGCTGTGTGAGCATAAAAGAAAGAATACCACATTCTACATGAAGATCAGGATTCAAGGCCTTGGAACAAAACGAAGCAAGTTCACAAAGAATCCTTAGGCAAACTCAAACCAACAGATTTGGATTGGGCAAGGGAGGAGGAAACACAAGCAAACCAAATCCCATTTTAAGTGATAAGTGAAACTGGAATAATCAGAGAAACTCACATCTTTCACAAAGGTTACACTGAGTCAGATGAAATGATTTGATTAAGCTCCAGAATTCAGTTTGTAACCTGAAATTCAGAGCTGATTTCTAGAGTTCCAGCCAATTTCTCCTTCTTCTTGGAAAGATATATTGTAGGTAGGTTAAAAGCTTTGGCTGTGAAACTGGCATAAATTCTGTGTTCCAGTTTTAACTGTGTAAGTGAATTATTTGTTGAGCTCTTATTTTTCTCATCCAAGAAATGGGCATAATAATAGTGTGTGTGTGTGTGTGTGTGTGTGTATGTATATATATACATATATATAAGAGCTCAACAAATACCTCATTTACATAGTTAAAACTGGAACTATGTAAGTTAGATTAGTTCTTGGTTTATAATAATGACTCAATAAATATTTGCATACATTAATATTACTACCAGTTAAGTATATAAGATATTGACTATTTATAAGGCCTCGATGATTTGAAGACTAATTCACTGATTCATTAATTCACTAAAACTTATTACATGGAAAGCTGAATCCAAAGTCGTATTACATTGGATTGTGTGGTTTATTGGTTAAAACAACTTTGGTTGTTCAGTGCCGTGGTTGCTTTGACAGTTTGTCCAAATGATCAAAACATTTTAAAGCTATTAAATAGAAAGTACTATATTTGCCATAAATATCATGACAAGGAACATTTAAAAAACATTTATTGAGATTTAGGTATAGAGAAGCAGTATCTTTTTCTTAGTAATCATGACTTAAGAATATGTTAAAAATCTATCATTTGGTTACACAAGGGTCTCTTTATAGATTGTGGCATATAGGCTATATATAAGAGTCCTGAGTGGCAATTCTAGAAGTGAAGCAGCAGTGTTTCATCATTTCCTTACATTACAAGTTGCAGTGAACTCACAAGAAGCGGGAATCTGTAGGGAGAAGATGGTTCGTAGAGTCAGACAACTTTGATTCTGAATTCTGACTGTACTATATATTAGTTGTGTGCTCTTAGCGTTGTTACTTAGAGTTCTGTACTAATTTCCTCCATCTTATTTTATTTTATTTTAAATATTTATTTATTTGAGAGAGAGAGAGAGCAGGAGAGAGAGTGTGCATAAGTGGGGAGGGGCAGAGGGAGAGAACATCCAAGCCAACTACTGCTGAGTGCAGAGCCAGACTTGGGGCTCAATGTCACAAAACATGAGACCATGACTTGAGCCAAAACCAAGAGCTGGATGCTTAACTAGTGGAGCCACCCAGTTATCCTTAATTTTCCCCATTTTAGGAACAGAACGAAAAATTCATTCCATGTGGTGTTTTTGTAAAAATCAAATGAACGATTTCTACATTTGTTCTAAGTACATGTATTTAACATTATGACATCTCAAAAATTAGAATCAGTTTACCATAGGTAGCATGTCATAGTTTAATTGGTAATGTTTATCTTTTTTTCTCATGGGTACATGAATTAATGATACGTCTTGCAATTAATGGATTTGATAAAGTAGAAAAATATGCAGTTCATCCTAGTACTTAAGGGTGACATAGGTTTTATTTTACTTTTTTTTTTCTGGTTCTCTATGTCACATATTATTTGTTCATAAAAGAATATATTTAAGAGCCTGTGCAAATAAAGTAAATGAACAATCAGGAGAATTACCCAGATATATAATAGAAAGAATAAAATTTTAGAAAAATTTAGCTGTGCAGCAGAGATGTTTGGATTTCAATTATGAAGACAAAAGTCAGTTTATATTATGAAATTATTTGTATAAAGGAGGTAGTAACAGGTATTGCCTCTTTGAGGGATGTAATAGAAATGGTAACATGTTAGCATTAAAGATTCCTTGACCTTCTCAGGGAAGATTTATACTGTGACACCATGAATAGACTTAACTTCCTTTCTCAGCTGGTATGTGTGTATGTGTGTATGTGTGTGTATATGTGTGTGTATGTGTGTGTGAGAAGATAGAGACAGAGAGAGTATACATCTGTATGCCTAAATGTTCTTTCCCAACATCTAAAACATTGTATTCCTCATAATCTTAAGAGAATTCTTGAAACTATAAAGTAACTGTATTATAAGGGGGAAAGTCACCTTTCATTTAAAGTTAAAATTAGAAGCATATTATAGTGGCATTATTTTTTAAACTTGCTTATGATATTTTAATCAGAGAACACTTAAAGAAAATTTTCAGAAATCTAATGTTTAATACAGCAGCCTGTGCTTTTTGCTCCCCAAAATGAGATGACACGATCCAATATCATCTCATTGGTTCCTTCCTTACAACCTGTCTCCTAGGAGGAACCCAGTGAAACTGGCTCTTTGGAGTAGACAGGAGACAATCTGCAAACAACTTCCACAAAGTATAGGTGGGTAGAGTATAAAACTGCATGCTCTCCTGTAAAGGTGGAACTCTGTATTAGAATTTGAAAACAAAGAATGGCTCTAATATTTTTTATGATGATTTCATCTGTTTCTAATTTCAATAAAGATTCAATTACTATATGCATTCAGAAAAAGACAAGAAGATGTGAAAAATATTTTTGAATACTGTACCAGTTAAAAGAGTTATTGTTGATTGATCATTCACTATAAATATAGTTATACTTTATTTTGATAATTCAGAAGAAAATATGTTGATCCTGCAGCTCAAACAAAATAAACAACAAAAGCACAAGAAAAATCATTCATTGTTGGACAATACTTTGTTTGATAAAGTTGATGGTATGGAAACTCTGCTTTTGAATTTAAGGATGGTATGAATTCTTTGAAACCTCGAAGGCAATAACACTGAATAGATAATGATACTCTTTCTAAAGTATTAGCTACAGTTACTCAATATCCAGCTTACTTAAAAAAAAATATAGTGCTTTATTTTAGTGGTGAGATTTTTTTGTAAAACAATAACCAATATACACTGAACGCTAATAGAAAACAAACCTTTTTTACGGATTTGTATTTTGTATTGGTACATGCCATGCTACACACCATTAATTATTTTCCTTTTGTCTTCATTTTGGGATTATTATTTTTTTTAAAGATTTTATTTATTTATTTATCAGAGAGAGAGAGAGAGCACAAGCAAGGGGTTGGGCAGGCAGAGGGAGAAGCAGGCTTCCCATTGCGCAAGGAGCCCATTGTGGGACTTGATACCAGGAACCTAGGATTATGACCTGAGCCAAAGGCGGTCACCCAACTGAGTGAGCCACCCAGGTGTCCATGCATTTTGGTATTAACAGAATGTCATTTTGTAAATTATCCTATAGGTGCTTACTAACATTATTCAATATCTTTCATGTGTCAAAGAATATTTCTACTTAGCAACTCTTTGTTAACAGTAAGCATACAAGTAACATAGAAGAAACTGTTAGAAACTAGACTATCAACATCCAGAATAATGAAAATTTTTAAAATTTGTATAATGCATATGATTCAGAATGTTTTATGAAAATCAGATGTAAAGCATTGAATTTTTTGAAGGTAGTATTTGATCTATACCTAACAATATGTGGTATAGATACACATATATGAATGTATATAAGTATATAAAATAATTCAACACTAGATACACCATCTGGAGGTATTTTTAATTACAAAATTAAATAATATCCTATCACCTTTCTGTTTTAGAATAAAAGCAGTTTTTCCCTTTTATTGAAATATATAGCATAGAACATTGTGTAACAATTGTATTGATTTCTTTATATATTATACTATAAGTGTGACTGTAGCATTGGCACTCTATCATGGCACATAATTATCATTTCTTGTCTTAGTGGGAATAATTCAGATCTAATCTCTTAGCAAGTTTAATGATTAAAATACAACATTATTGTCTATATTCATTGTACTGCACATTAGATCTCCAGGACTTACTTATCTACTAGTTGCAACTTGTACCCTGAAATAACATCTCTCCTATTTTTCCACCCCTCCCAGCCCTTGCTAAACACCATTTTACTCTGTTTTTACAAGTTTGCATATTTGAGTTTTCACATTTAAGTGATGCCATATAGTAATTGTCTTTGAATTATCTCATTTAGCATAATGTCTTCAAGGTCATTCCACGTTATCACAAATGGCAGAATTTTCCTTCTTTCTCATGGCTGAATAATATTACACACACATGGGGCACCTGGTTGGCTCAATCACTTAAGCATTGGGTTCTTGGTTTAGGCTCAGATAATGACCTCAGGGTCTTGAGATCAAGTCCCATGTCCAGCTCTGTTCTTCACGGAAAGTCTGCTTGAGATCCTCTCCCACCCTCCTGTGTGCACACACTATTTCTCTCTCTCACTCCCTGTCTCCAATAAATAAATACATACATACATAAATATAACTTTTAAAAATATTACACATGCACATTTTCTTTATCCATTCATATTTTGATAAACACTTAGCTTGTTTCCTTTTCTTGGCTATTGTGAAAAATGCAGTAATAAACATGGGAGTGAAGATATCTCTTTGAGATAATGATTTCACTTCCTTCATATATATATATATATATACCCGGAAGTGGGATTGCTCAATTATATGATAGTTCTTCCTTTAATTTTTTATTAGTAAAAGTAAATAAATAACATGTGCATGCACATACTATATAGTGAAAGAAATAAATTTTCTTTTTTTTCTTAATCTTAGAAATTCTCAGATATATGATGATAGGTGGCTGTGGGTAACAGAGTTAGTAATAAAGAGTTACTAACAGAGTTAGTAAAAGTTAGAGTTAGAGTTTCTGTATTATATTATTAGTGAAAACTTATTTATAAAAATTATGTGAAATAAAAGTAACATCTTTATATTTAATACTGTTAAATTTACTACTACTAAAATCCATAATTTAAGTATTTACATACATATTTACATATGCATAAATAAGGCAGAGACACAAGAGAAAAGCATTAACAATTTAGAAAGAACAACTATACAAACACATACATATTCAACAAGCATTTTTTTAATGGATTTCAGAGTTTATAAATATAGAGATTGGGTTTAGAAAATAGGCATTAAAATAGAATATTATAAAGACTAAAATATATGAGGAAATATTTAGAGATTTCCCAAATAATAGGATATGATAAAGTGGCTTTCTTCTCTTTCTATCTGGTATGTTTATTCTCACATGTTAAGCATAGAAGAG